>JBBYHK010439788.1:8198-21883 GCA_038382065.1 Adansonia grandidieri
TTTCCAATGGTATGTCATTTACCCCTAAAAGCCTTCAGATGCACCTAAAATAAATTCAGGAATGGAGATGACACAATGCTGTCCCTTGTTGTTAACTTAATTTTTAGATCTCCTTTTATCGAGATGTTTGATAGTCTTAAAATGCATCTAGTTGGTTTCCCCATAACACCAACCCCTTTTGACTCACATCAAGGTTAAAATACAAAAGGAAAAAAAGAGTTTATATTAAAATTTGTGCTAGTGGAGATACTCTAACCGCATTGCTAAGAGGAGACACTCGAACCCTATTTTTAATTAAAAATCTAAATTTTCTCTTTATTCCTAAATATTTTTCTAACTCTAATTTTGGAGATACTCTAACCCCATTACTTCAAAGGGATATTCCAACCTTGTTTTTAGTCAAAAATTTATATTGTCTTTATTCCTGAATATTTTTCTAACTCTATCCTTGGGGATACTCTAACCTCACTTTCTGAGGGGATACTCCAACCCCGTTTTACCTCAAAAAATCCAAAATTTTCTTTTAGATGCCTTAAACTGCTTTGATTAAAATCATTTTTGACCTTTTAAATTACCACTGAATCTAGACCAGTCTCTAAAATTGTCATCTCGGTTATTCTTCAATAATCAAAAGCAATTATGAGATATATTTTGATTGTCTTTCCTTTTTACCTTCTTTTATTTGTGATTGCTTGTTCATGATATTATTATATTTCTCTTTTTTCGTCTTACTAACACATTACCTTCTGTAATGATTATTGTGCATTCATGTTTAAAATTTTTTTTTAATAAAATTTACAAGGTAATATTTTGTGTTTGTGTCTCTCCAGTGCTTAATACGAAACATTCAATTTTTTAAATCCAATCTGGACATTGCTTTCACAAAAGCCTTATGTTCATCACATCTTTGAGATGCATAGGTGATCTAATTTTCTTTAAAAACCCAGATTTGTATTTCCACCAAAACTTCATGTAGTTAAGAGGATTATATCTAAATAAAGACTAAATGGAACTAATTTAGCTGAGACCAAAGTGAGACATAGTTAGTAGGTATCGATTTTGGGCATCGTGGGGATGCTAATCGTTTCTCGCGCGTAACTAACTCCCAAACCTAACCAACGAATGTCTAAGCTTTGTAGACCTTGAAATTGATGTTTTGAGTTTTGTAACTGGAAATATCATTTTCAATAGGCATCTGATTCTGTCTAACCTGAAATGATTAGTGGTGACTCCAAGTTTATGGCCACTTTGTGGTGGCCATTGAAGACTAGTTGGGTAAGCTATTCGCCAGATGGTCTCTCTCTCCTTCACATTAAGCCTAATCCAAATCTTGACCATGGGATAATTCAAAGGCTTGACCACCACCAACCATCATTTATTTTTAAATCAAGCACACTATGCCCTTCGGATCATCTAAAGTTTTAAACGCTGGGTATGTAACGACAAATTGGCTACTCCGTTGGGGACCAAACTAGAGAATTAGGCCGATAACTAGCAATTGCTCACTCAGTTCTTGGTTTTTTGGTCTCCATAATTATTTAGATATAATTCTCTTTTATTTTTGCCTACTAATCTCTATTATTTATGTTTTTGTCCTATGATTGTTAGGGATGATTTGTGCTGATTAAATGTTAATTTAAATAAATATGGCAATATAGGAGTAAAACAAAAAGGTTTGATTATTTCCCCAGCACACATCGTGCACTTGCATTTGCACTAGATTTCTACCAAACACCATGGTATGGTTAGTATCCTAATTATTAGGAGGAATTAAGCCATCTACCTTCATGAGTAACCCTCTGCATAGGCATGGCAAGACCTTCCAAGGTGTAAATTACCTATGTCTCTTATGAGTACCCCTCTACAGTTGCATAGGGAAACACATCCATTGAATCGAACCTATTTCACCAAACTCATGATGGGCTTGGGATCGGGGTGCCTCTGCTATCCTTACTGGATGAAAGAGTGATTCAGATACCAAAATAAGTGTAAACTTAAACCCATATAGTGAACCCTACGAGCTAAAGCATGTTAAACCATATCGGATGCTGTTAGAATAACTCGAAGAGTAGGATCACTCAGGGAAACATTTCTTACCTTTGCTCCTATATACCATGGTTATATGGGCGATGATGGGTGAACATTGTCACTCATGTTTGTCATTTTTATTATCATGATCATTCCTTTAGGATATGCCATTATGTTTGATCATAAATCCTCATTGATAAGTAGGTAAGGATAAACAAATGCCATTATCTGCAATGCCATCTTAAAATGGTTATATCTGACCGAAATAAGCTATTGTGCTGCCTAAATGATGGTTAGCATTTACTTAACATAGATGGTGATAAACGAATGTCCTGTTTAAACGGTTAGTCTTAGTCCTTGCGAGGTATCATTTTACTTCATGAAGAGACAAATTTCATGCGGATACGTTGGTATGCTACTCGTTTAATACCTCAACATTCAGGATCATCATGTCTGCCCCTAGGCATCGTACCACCTATTCTTAGGGAAAATTTTATGGTACGCTTCTATTGGTATTCCTTATTTTCTTTATCTTTTGCCTATTATTTCGTATTGGTTACTAACTTGTTCCCTTTTTGCTTTTCTTTTTCACCATGCATCATTTCATCATAATCACCATCACCATGGGTTAATTGGTTAATGGTTTAGTGTTCATCAAAGGGTGTCTGTCATGGTGCAACAGTCTATTTCAGAGCTAAAGCCCTTTAAGGAAATTCAAGGATGGTCAGAACGCCAACAACGTGAAGATGAAGACATCCTTAAACCATGGTATGTCTCAATGGTGCATGAAAGGATCAAGATAGGGTATTGTCAAAATGATTGGCATGATCTGAAGACTATATGGACCAATTGGAATAATTCTAAAAGGGAATTATTTACTAAGAGATACGGAGATATTACTCTTCTGCTCTAAGTTCGTTTAGATGTCGATTTGTTGTAAGCAGCCCTTTAGTTTTGAAATCCACATACCGATGTTTCACTTTCAATCATGAAGATTTGGTCCCCGACAGTTGATGAATACACTACATTACTCAAAATTAAGAGAGTGAAGGTTGATAGACTCTATTGCAAAGCGTTGAACCCTCTAACCTTCAAAAAATGATTAGCACAAATCCTTGGGGCAATAGAGTCTTGGATTGAGAGTCATGTCAAAACAAAGGGGAACAGTGAATGCATCTTATGGGCTAGCTTGAAAGAACCGATGGTGAGTACAGCTGACATCAAAAAAATCCAAGATATCTATGCTTTAGCGATATATGGTCTAGTTATATTCTCAAAGACATTAGGTTATGTTAAAGCTACGATAGTAGATGTCTTTTTTCGTTTGTGATAAAACATCAATCCCACACCAGCCATCAGTACTGAAACTATTCGAGCTCTTAACTTTTGTAAGAAAATGAGTGCGAGCCGATTCATCGATTGTGCACCATTCCTTCACATTTGGCTTGTCAGCCATTTTAGCCCTAAAGAAAGTAGGACGTCATATTGGTTTTTACCCAACTTTAGACATATCTCTAAGGTACATGAGAAGGAATGGCCTCAAGACAAATCTAAAGAGTAATGGGTCCAAAAATTTCAAAACTTGAAAAGGGAAAAGGTTACATGGAAGGCCTTTTGCTTTTTCCCACAAACGATCATATATCAATTATAGTTATGTGCTGCTCATAGGATTAAGAGGAAGCACTAGCTATGCACCTTGTTTAGTCTTTTGACAATTCTAGTGCCATCAATTTATCCCCTTCATCTAGGACCTAGAGTTATAGGCTTTCGACTATGGTGAGCCTACTTATAGGTCAAAAGTCTAGCTAGCCTTTCATGCTTGGAAACAAACTCGCTGCATGGCATTAATATTGCCCTACCCTTGTTTGGTATTGGGACATCATAAATATCAGTTGATGAATTTCCCTCTAAGATTAAATTGCTCAAGCGAGAGCTCAAAAAAGAAAATATGACTTTTGCTAACTAGATTACTCGATTAAAGGAGAAAAATAGTAAATTGAAAATGGACCTATACCTCCAGAATGATGGGTTGAATAAGGCTGTTAAGGAGAAAATCACCTTAAGAAGGATCTTAAGGTTTGAAGAAAGATTATGTGGCCCTTAACAAGGCAAGCAAGTTTCGAAGACTCGGAAAGTCATCAGTTGAGGGAAGGACATAAATTACTACTCTTGAGAAGGAACTAAATTAATGGAGAGAAGCAGCTAGGGTTAATAAAGAAAGGCTTATTAGAACCCAAGCTTTTGCATCAACTTACTAAAGAAAGAATGAACATTTAGAAGCTCAAGTCTAGAATTTGAGAGTAAGCCAGGATGAAAATGAAGCTACGGCATTCATAATTCAAGATTTAGAGCATTCCCTTTAAGCTTGCCAAAACCAAGTTAATGCATTGGTGAGAGCTTTCGAATAGCAGAAGCAAGAATGGCTTCAGGTGGTTGATCATGCATACCAAAACTATTAGGACCATCATCATCATCTCCTAGAGCAAATTCAGGTAGCTCAGTTGGAGGCTGAGAACATGATGGATGTAGCCCGATCCCTAACATGAGATATCTTACCCATTAGAACCCATGAGCAAAACTTGTTGTATTTCTTGGACCATGTAATCAGGCAATGTAACCATGTCAGGCATTTTTAAATGTAACCATATGTAATCGAGACATTTTGTTGCTTTAATGAAAGATGCTATTGATAAGGCTACCCTTAATCCAATTGTCCTTTTTGCATTTGCATGACTACCCTAATTCTTGTACTATTTTATTCATTCATTTATCTTCATGATCGCCTATTCACTCTCATTGCATTAAACATGTGCATGAACATATCGTAAAGGTCTAATCCGGTAATAATTTAAGGTGAAGGTGCTCTAAAACACAAACCCTACATTTCATCATCGACATAACATTCACAATGAAAAGCGATGGAAAATGATCACCAGGCTTGTATCAAAAGACTCAAAGTCATGTATAGAGAGTTTCAACAGCAATTTCTTTTGAAAAATGAGGAACTCCAAACTCAAATTGCTGAATTAACCAAGCTATTGTCCAATGCATTAAAGGAAAAAATACAGACGACCATAGTTGAGGTGGGAAAAGAACCTGTCAATCTTGAAAGCAATTTGAATAGTGGTACTAAAGCTATCAATGCTCAAGAAAGGGCACTGCATGGGCAGCATCCTTTGGTAGCAAGCATCCTATCGACCCATCCATTCATTTACATCAATCCTGCAATAGTATCCCATTTGATTCGAGGATTTCAAAGCATGAGCTCTTCATCGGCAAGGCCTATAGTCCTAGACCTTGATAAGCAAATGGAATAAGAGAAAGCAAAGAGGCCCTCAAAAAATGATTAAGACTTAGACAAGTATCAGTCACTAAAGAAGCAACTTTGAACTATCGAAGAAAGTAACAAACTTAGAATCATGATGTAAAATCATTAGGGCTAGTTTCAAGTCTCATTATCCCGCCCAAGTTTAGAGCACCTAATCTTGAAAAATATAATGGAACTACTGACCCCACTACTCATCTTTTTATGTACTATTGTAAAATGGCTACGGCAGTCTCTGATGGCATATAGGGCTTGATCCTATAAGAATTCAAACATAGGTAAATTTGGCATGCGCATTCCTTAAACAGCATAAGCATGTGTTTAATTGGGCTCCGAGTCACTTATCCCTCATGAACATGGAGAAAAAATCTTCTAAGATCTTTAGGCAATATACTCAGAGATGGAGAGAAAAGGCAGCTCAAGTTTATCCCCTCCTAATTGAAAAAGAAATCATGGTCATGTTTGTTGGCACCCTATGAACTCCTTACTATGAAAGGCTAGTAGGAAGCGCCAAGAAAAATTTTGTCGACATGGTTATATCGGGTGAAATGATTGAGAATACTGTCAAAAGTAGCAAGATATCCATTGGGGAATCATCTGGATCGGTCAAGAAAACAATAACTAAGGGTAAGGAGAAAGAGATTAACATTGTTGGTGAAAATCATGCCAGGTTTAATCAAAGTCTGCATCTAGCACAATCTATGTACCTCCTAAACATGTTTAATACGGGTCTTAATCCCTACTCCCCTACAATACAAGTAGTTTATACGGCCAGATTTGCTCCAACAATGAGCTTTGTGGCATATCCTATTCAAAATGTGACTCAAAGTGTAAACTTTGCAACATGAATAATGCAAGAGCTCTAAACAATCAACAAACACCCCAAGAAAGTAAACACTTTAAACCACTCCCCTACTCCTATAAAAGGATTTACTCTTGCTTATTGGTACGTAAACTAGTGGCCCCAGTATTCATAAACCCAAGATCACCATGTACCCTACACGGTATGATGAGAATGCTTATGTGAATACCACGCTAGAGTGCAAGGCCATTCCATTGAAAACTGCATTTCATTTAAAAGAAAGGTACAGGGACTGCTAGAAAAAGGAGTGATCAAGGTCGAACAAGGGCCTAGACCAAATGTTAGAGCTAATCCACTCCCTAATCATGCCAAACAAAGAGTGACTGTGATAATAAAAGGAAAAAGTTTATTGGCTTAAAAGAAGCATTAGAGAAGTCAAAACCCTGATGAACAAGGTCTGGCAAGCTTTCATGAAAGCTGGAATAGTAACATATGATAAAAAAATCAAAGAAGGAATGCCACTGAAACATCTTGCTGCGACTGCGATCCAGGACATAATTTGCAACATTGCCTATCATTCTTGGAAATTGTCTAAGGGATGATGGACCGATCCGAGATTGAGTTTTATGAGGAAAGGGATAAACACGTTGATCCATTATTAATGCCATGAATGAGAAGAAAGCTGCCAATGATCAGATCTCAAGTTATCTATCTCTTATGGGCATGAAAAAGAGAGCTAATGAAAGTTTTAGGTAGTATGCTTTGAGATAGATGGAGAAGGTTGCCTATATTCATCCTTTATTGACAGAAAAAAAGATGATTATTAGATTTATTGGCACATTGCAAGCCTCTTATTACAAAAAGTTAGTGAAAAGATTCCTAAAGAGCTTTGTGGATGTAGTCGTACTCTGTGGGATGATCGATGAGGCCATGAAAAATGAATCGGGTAGAAAAAAATATTTGCAAAGATAATGGGAAAGAAAAAATAAAGGCTAGTTAGCAATCAAAATCTGGCACTAAAGCCAGTTCATCTCAAACTCATGCTGAGTTAGACCTAAAGAGAATGGTCATTAAAGAAAACTATAAGATTATAGAAAACATAAAAGAAGTTAGAACTCCAATGAATTTGGTTTGGCAAATCCTTATGCAAGCTAAGCTACTTAACGCAATCGAGAAAAATGAGGAAAGAATTGATGACTTCTATGATTTCCATACTATTTACGGCCATACTCTTCAAACATTCAAAGAGTTTTGCACTACGGTTCAAAGGATGATGAATGAGGGTAGTATCTAATTCTATGATGAAAAGCAAACTCCACATACCAAGTCTACAAATGCAACAATGTCTGTTAACACTATAGAAGAAGAAAAGGGTAATCCTCTTTATAGGGTTGGAAGGCCATTGATATTGTACGATAATTGACTAAGAGTCAAAGCCACCCCTATTTAGCCTACACCAAGGATGATCATTGAACTTTCATCTCATTTCCCTTATAAGGATGATAAGGCAATTCCTTAGAACTATGAAAACAAAACTTTAATCATCATGGAATCTAGTTAATAAGTAATGAGTGTGAACCTTTAAGGAGTAAGTCACTTAACTCAGAGTGGCAGATCTTATGCCCTAGGAGCATCAAAAAGTGAAACTCAGCAAGAGAATACTACTCATATTCCTCAAACACCAAAATCTGTAATCAAAAACTCAGATTCAGTAGTTTTCAAGGAGTTAGTGAATGAGAAAAAAGCTATAGAATTTTTTAAGTTCATTAAACACAGTGAAGACAACATCATTGATTAGTTGACCAAGCAACCTACCAAGATATATGTGGTGCCACTACTACTGAATTCTGAAGCTAACAAGAAAGCCCTTCTCAAAGTTTTGAATGAGGCCTATGTCCCTTCTGATATTTTTATAGGACAATTGGATCGATTAGTGAGCAACATCATTGTCAATAATTACATATCTTTCAGCAATGATGAAATCTCGCATGGAGGAAGAGGAACCTACAAAGCCCTTCATATCACCATGTATTGTAAAGGCACTATGTTGCCTAAGGTGCTTATCGATAACAAGTTAACTTTAAATGTAATGCCCATGTCGTGCTTGAATAAGCTCCCCATTGACACATCTTAAATCCAAAATAGTTGTACGATTATGAGAGCATTTGATGAAACTTGTTAGAACATTGTGGGGAACATCACCAATCCATTCCAAATAGGCCCATGTACGTACAAAGTTGACTTCCAAATCTGCTAGGGCAATACCATCATCTCTACACCAAAAGTTAAAATTCTTCATCGAAAATAAAGTTGTCAGTATCGGAGGAGAAGAGATATCATTGCTGCTACCTTAATTTATACCCATATGTCTGAGGATATCCTAGAATTCTTTTTCCAATCCTTTAAGTTTGTCAATGCTACTTATGTTAAGGAAAGGTTGCCAATGGTTTAGCCTCACCTATCATAAAGTACTCACATGGGTTTACAGTTGACTATTGGTAAAGATGCCCAAGCTTGAAAAGGATTTAGAAAACACCTCTAAAGGATTACTGAAGCTTAAAAGTTGTCAACCAGATTGACAAAAGAAGGCTAGGATTCACGCCCAATGTGCAGCAAAAAAGAAAACAAGCTTAAAAAAAGCATGAGAAGAGGATTGCTCGTTTGTCAGGATGAGACATGAGGATAAGCCAATGATATTCCCACCACTTCAGGAAAGTTTCTACCTAGGAGGACATGTAAACACTGGGTTCGCTAATGCTATGCTCATATTGAATAAGGCATTCAAGGATGTCTCTATCAATGTGATTGATAAGCTGGAGATGTCAACCACAAGTCCAGAGACTGGTCTGTGCCCTCCAAGATTTGTTTCGAGTGTTTGGACTAAGACTGAGATTCCTATACTGTTTAAGTCTGTTTCAAAGTAATGCTATGAACTAAACCAACATGCTCTCGCCTAAAAGCATTATAGGATCCTTTGTATGGGCATCTTTTATTAAGTATTATCAATGAAAATGACTAAGCCTTATGCATTTCATCCTTTATGTTCATAGCTTTTTTTTAACTTTAGACCTTTCTTTACATATTTTTCCATCTGTATTATTTTTTTTTTCATATTTTTAGGTATCCTAATTAAGGTGATGTGAATGTTTATACTGAAACTTTATAAATCGATTTCGAGTAACCAATCTGTGTTAGCGAGTCAAATCTGAAGAAGATCCTAAAGAGAACCCCATTCCTCTAGACCTATTGAGACTAGTTGAACAGAAAGAAAAATAGATATTACCTCATGAAGAACCCACTAAAACCATAAACCTTGGAACAAAAGAAGATAAGAAAGAAGTCAAGATTAGAACTTCTATAAAATCATCAACTCGAGCTGTACTAATAAGTCTCCTTCAAGAATATTGAAGGAGACATGCTTGGATTAGATACCAACATTATGGTCCATACACTCCCCCTTAAACCAGGATGCAAGCCCATACAATAAAAGCTAAAAAGGATGAAACCTTACAGGCTTCTAAAGATTAAAAAAGATGTGAAGAAGCAATTTAAAGTAGGATTTCTTGAGGTAGTTAAATATCCTAAATGGGTAGCTAATATAGTCCCAGTTCCTAATAAGGATAATAAAGTGCGAATGTGTGTAGACTATAAGGATCTAAATTAAGCCAGCCCAAAAATAATTCCTTTACCTTACATAGACACCCTAGTAGACAATACTGCCACAAACGCATTGTTTTCCTTCATGGATAGGTTTTCCAGATATAACCAAATCAAAATGGCAGCTGAAGACATGGAAAAAACCACATTCGTAACCATGTAGGGCAGTTTCTGCTACAAAGTGATGCCTTTCGGGCTCAAAAACGTTAGGGCAACTTAACAAAGAGTGACACTAACATTGTTCCATGATCTCATGCATAAGGAAATCGAGGTCTATATGGATGATATGATTGCCAAGTAGCCAAAAGAGAGTGAACATGTGGCCAATTTGCGAAAACTCTTCAAAAGGCTTTGTAAATACTAGCTTAAGCTAAATCCTGCCAAATGTACATATAAACACCTTATTTTATCTGGACTAATTTTTAATAATCTGGAGCATGGACATAAGAGGGGGCGATGATCATCGAGCGATATTTTGAAGACGACAAGAAGGCCTAGGGATCATATCAAAAGTAAATGCAAAGATGTGGCATCAAATGATGTAGTCCAAGGTATCCGGGGACAAAAGATATGAGAAAATTCACAATTTTACTTAAATGTATTGATACATGGTTCTCATGTATTGATATAATGCTCCAACGCACCAAAAATTTGAAATATCCCTATTTGTATCGATACAACATGTAGATGTATCGATACATAAGCCTTTGTATCGATACAGGACCTCAAGTATCGATACTAGGCCATGCCAGGACCAAAACATGCGTTATTTAAAGAAATGTATCGATACATATCAACATGTATTGATACAGTGGTTTATAGTATCGATACAATGGTTCATAGTATCAATACAATGATCATTGTATCAACATAGTATTGATACAATGATCATTGTATCGATACACAAAAGGCTTTTAGACCAAATGTATCGATACATTATGCAATGTATCGATACATGCAGGCTAATTTCAAGGTCTAGGCATTTTTGACTCATCCATCATTGATCCAAAACTTGATTTAACTCATTTCTTTGCATCATAAAGATTAAAACACATACCATATTACAAATTTAGACTTTTGGATTAATCAAAACATTTTTTTAAGTCTAAATTAGATCAAAAGGGTCAAGGGCATTTGATCACCCTACTCCTCCTTGGTTGTTGGCCAATGTCACCATCAGCCACCCTAGTTGTTGGAAAATCATTTCAGCATTTAAACCAGCCACCCTATGCACATCACATTGGTAGCAAGTTGCTCCCTACAGCCACCCTATGCACATCACATTGGTAGCAAGTTGCTCCCTACAGCCACCCTATAGCCACCATGCTGACATCACCTTGTCCCGCTTGAGAAATGGCCAAAAACACCTCTAATTTGGCTCCAAAAGGCTAGTATAAATGGACCACTTCTATCTTAGCAGAAAAAGGTTAGATTCCAACTCATTTACACTTCCAAAAACACATTCACACACCAAGAAAATAGAATCTCGTAGCTCTTCACCCACCACCTAAAAACAACCCCAAAACACTCACTCTCAACTTTTACATATTCTGAAACTCACCCTCATCCATACCAGAACCAAAACCTCATTGTTTCTCTCTTTTTCTTGCTTATTAACAACAAGGAAAATAGGGAAATTCAAGTCATCTTTGCTACTCCAACTATTTGGCTGACAATTTAAGTTTTGTTGGTATAACTTCCTACTCTATCACTTATATTTTCTATTTTTCAGCACTTTCATCATTTTGGTGAGTTCTCCATGTTTCCATCACCCTCTTAGGATTATCATGCATTGTTGTGGCATTTGGTTGTGGTAGTTTAAGATTTGGATGCCTTAATGCCCCATTTATGTGCAAAATGCCTCATTTTATCCTCATTAGTTTGATATCTCTGGCTTATGTATTTTATGCCATGTCCATGCATCTTGTTATCCTTAATCCATCTGTGAATCATTAGCCTAACACACTTTAAGCACATTTACACATTAACTTGCATCAATTATTATCATTTTTAGCATCCATAACATTTTCTTGTCAAAGTGCATAACACTTTCTTTGACTAGGCCATTAGTAAAATTAGCATCCCCATTCATGTTATATATCATCCCCTTGTATGTTTGTTGTAAAAATGCATGTTTGATGGCTGATAAAAACTGATTTTCAAAACCTCCTAAGCCAAGCATGTTAACCTCAACCAATGAGGATTAGTATGGACTTAGCATTTTCCTTAAAGCTAGCAAAATATCTTAGGGAATATTAAGTTTTCCAGATCTGGAATCTTGGTTAAATAAGCTTAAATCTTCTGATTTTGAAATGAAAATGGTCTTACAATTATTCCCTAAATATATGTGCCTTTTTCTTGAGTCAAAACCTTGAGTGGTATGATCAACGGGCTGTTTCATCATCTTAAACTACTCCAAAGCTGTGCAAATGAGTTCGTGATGCTCATGCCACTCTTTCCCTTCAGTCATAGACGTTCGAACATCAATGAGTCGAGTTTAGACCTGTAGACATAAAAAAAAAAAGAAAAATATCCCCTGTTTTGCTTTATCCCATCTAGTAACACAACTGTTTCAAATTGAAAAATCACTTTAAAACCTAAACGATTTTTCATGAATTTTTTAATATTTGTCTATCAAAGCATGTCAAATTATCTTTAAAATGATGCCTTATTCACCCCTGGATCATTCTGGATGAGGGAGTTATGATTTTTCAAGTCTAAACTGTCCAAAACCTATAGAATCCAAACAAGTATTCTAGTTGGGCTGTTCAGGCCCACTAAATGATTTTTCCAAAATTTTCAAACATTTTTCCTAACATGTTCATGAAATTCCCTTTTCAGATAGGTATCACTTGCAATTGTTTGATGCCGAATGAGTCCGAGGTGATTTTTCAAATTTTGGCACACCTTGTCCCTCATATGCTCTGCCAGCAGCACTATCAATCTGAACTTGAAAATTTATTCCCCCCAGAAAGTTTCTTTTTAGGGTAGTGGGAATATTTTTAGGATGACCCTCATCGGGTTACCTTAATAACGGTATCTTGTCCATCCTCTAAATCCTTCGAACCAATTTAGAATAAATTCAGGAAGCAAGATGGCATGATGCTGTCCCCTGTTTTCAGTTTTGGTCAAAATCTAGTTATTTTCCTGAATTTTGTCTCGAGACATTCGAATGTCTCTATGTCAACCTGATTAGACTCAAGAACATGCTTTGAACTCCAATTGTCTCGTACCAAGGCACAAACACATTTTACATCTTTACCATCCTTATTCATAATAATTTCTGTTACCTAAAGTTGTCAAAATGCTCACTCGTCTTCTAAATCACGAGATTTTATCAACTTAACTTTTCCAACTTGACTTCTTTAAAGAAGCGTCAGACATGCTACTTTTGGGGATACTCTAACCCCGACCTTCTGAAGGGATACTCAAACCCCATTTTTCATGATTTCAAGGTTTAAAGATCTTCCTTTGTCAAAATGATTTGTCATCCACGAGGATACTCCAACCTCGATCTTCCGAGAGGACACTCTAACCACATTTTTCAAAATTGTCAACCTTTAAAGAATCTCTCTTTGTCAAAATTATTTATCATCCATGAGGATATTTCAACCCTATCTTTTCGAGGGGATACTCCAACCTCCTTTCAATTGCAATTAAATTTTTCTCTTCCCTTGATTTTCATGAATATGTCAAACGAATCTTGTTTAAATAAGAAACCCAGATGAATCTCAAAAATTGTCGATTCGGTTATTCCCAGTTAATCGATGCCAATAGCGAGATAAATTCTAATAGTCATTCCTTTTCTTTATCATTGCATTAAATGATCCATGTTATGTTACTTCATTTATTGTCTTACTAACATGATTTCTT
>JBBYHK010440007.1:0-19604 GCA_038382065.1 Adansonia grandidieri
TATTGTATTTTCAAAACAATGCATCTACCTCCCTTCATTACTTTCACCCCAGTACGTATTTACTGGTGTATTTCTTACCACTATCGACATCCCACATATATACAACTCATTCATGAAATTTAAAACTTCTTTTAAATAGTAAAGAAATGCCTATTAAAAGTCAAATTTATTTAAAAATAATAGAAGAAAGGTGGACCTGAAAATAGCGGGTTTGTTGCTCCCTTCCTAAACAATTGAATAAGAACAGAGAATCTCTAAGCAGCCAAGTTGGTTGGGAGGTGGACTTGGCCACTTGTTTTTTACTATTTTCGTTCAAAGGAAAATGATATTTTTCCGAGAGACATGGACTCATTAATTAATACTAGAAACTCTAGTTGCGCAGCATACATGAAGAAACACGCAAAATAAGAATATAAGGTAGCAAGGCATGCCAATTAATCACGTAAAGGGACCTTGATGATGATCACCAAAAACTTTTCACTAAATTCAACTCGGTCGTGCTGAGAGACAAATGAGTTGGATTAATGAAATCAAGTAGGATTAATAGTGGAGAAAAAAAAGAAAGTGAAGAAGATAGTTGGCAAGACACTGTTAGAAATTTTTTTTTTTAAAGATAATAGTTTTTTAGTACAGTGCAAAATGATCTTTTGAAAATGTTATTCACAATATACGATGTTTACTCAAAGAATGAGAAGACGTACTTTACATTCTTTTTGAACACACGAATGAAAAAAGATAATGATTCTTAAAGAAACTTAGATGTAAAATTGCATAAAATGAGTGTTAAATAAGATATTTATTTTTAGATCCAACCGGTGTTAGAAACCTCCTTTCCTAATTAAATATATCTTTAGTGAAGAATTAAAATTTTTAAGACGAAAGAGCCCGTCTAATGCCCTGATTTTTTGAATTTTCTAATGAAAGGTTTGAATACTCTAATATGGTAATCTAATTCTTTAGACCAAAATTTTACTAAATACAGAATCTTGTAGGGTATTCCAATCCCCTCCTCGTGTATTTAGATCCCTCATCAAAGTTTTAACAAAATACAATTTTAAACTTACCATTTAAATCTTATTTAAAAGTATTTAAATCTTTTTTTTTTCATTGCAAAAGTTTATTAACTATTTCTCAACTTCATTTTCTAATACAAATGCAAACTTTTCAAAGCTTTGTTAATATTAACAACTTTATATAACATTCTTTTGGTAATATACATCAATCATACCAACATTAATAGTCTAATGAAAGATTAGAAGGCAACTATTAAGCCTAGTGGTTTACATGGATTTTGGGTTAGCTCAAGTTAAGTCCATTGGGAGCTCTATCGAAATGTTCTTTAGGAATCTAACACATCACAATGAGAGGCTTTTAGGAATAAAATAAGAGAACAATTAAAAAAATGTTTTCTCTATTTGCTTTAATAGTATTAAGTACGAATTTATTTTTTAATTTAATATTATTCGGGACTATATTATCTTTAAAAGTTTTTGAAAATACAGTTTTAAAAGATTTTTCATTCTCAAATTTTGTAAGGATGAGTTTTCATCCTTAAATTTTTTAAAAAAGATTTTTTATCTTTTCAAGATAATTATTAATTATTTTTAATTCTTCTAAATTTTATAATGCAATTAAGTAGAGGAAGCGTGAAGTTGCAGTAGTTGGAGAAAAAGGAGAGTTCAAAATGACCAAAGGGTCTGCACTGCTTGAGACTTAGTCAGCAATCTGTCGGTATTATCCTACTTTTTTATTCAAAGAAAAATTTTCGTAGGAAAAATATGTTCTTGTAGTGTAATGTGACCGTGATCCACTACTATTTTGAGTAGACAGTACTTCTCTTGTATGCTCTTTAATTTGTAGTATTTGCATCATATCATCTACCAGGGGTCGATAGATTGTCGGCCCTGAGCCGATTCATCCAGCATGGTTTTCTATTGCTGGCTATCGGGCATATTTTAAGGGCAGAGATAGTTCCACTGTTTCGAGCTAATTAATCGCCTGTATTATTACTTGTCGAACTTGTTCTAATAAATATCCTAAACTTTATTTAAGAGAAACAAAGGATTATCACAACATTATATCTAATGGAATAGTTTAATTGTTCACCATATAGAATATTTTCAAGTTCCATGAATAAATCTTTAAAGTTGAAAATTAAAATTTTTAAATCACTATAAAATAAAAAAATTTTAGAGACGTAACAAGAGGACAATCAAAAAATAATAATTTTTTTATCTTTATTTTAGTTGTATTAGGGATGAACTTTAACAATATTAGAGATGAATGTTATCTTTAAAATTTTTTAAGATACGATTTTAGAAGATAATTGTTAAATAATAATTTTTCATCTTTTGAATATAATTATTAATTGTCTTTAATTCATCCAAAATTTGTAATAAATTGACAGATAAATTGATTAAAAATAGTATTTAGATAAATTTCTGTTAAAAAAAAGAAGATTCACTTTCATGTAAAACTAGAATCATAATGCAAGGTGAATTTAGTATATAATATATGCTTATGTATATAGTCTTCTATCAAGTGCAAAGGATATATATTCTATTCACCAAGTACAAGCTTGAACATATGCTTGTTAATCAGTAAACAGTGTAAAAGTGTGTGTGTGTGTGTGTGTGTTTTGTTTGTGATGCTGGTATTAACTTGAACATTTTTTGTCTTTTGATTTCTGGATTGATAGGTCAATTTGAATAGTTTTTTTTTTTTCCCCTTTTTTTGGGGCATTACTAGCTATCAGTCAATTTCAAGGTGGTTTTGAGAATTGAACACGTTAACAATGAGAAATGGAAAAGGTAGGCGCATAATTAAGCAGAATTTAAATAAAGTGTTGCTTGCGTATCCATTGTGACCTTGAACAATCTTCCAAAATGTGACGGAAAGATATGGTCCATACTAAATATGCGTCCTACCCATATTCTTGTTCGAATTGTTAGACAAGTAAAATAAATAAATAAATAAAAAGCTGGCCGGAAATATATGCTATAATTTATTGGAAAATATCTCCTAACGTGTTCAAAATAATGTAAAGTGATAATGTGGTAGAAAATGATACTGCCATGACGGCCTCGCGACCGTCACGAATCGAGATGATATATATTTAAAAATTTACAGAATTGCAATTGATATTTTTCAGTTAAATGTGATTAGTTATTCAAGAAGCTTATCCTCGCAAAAGATAATTTTTTATTTAAGATTTAGGGTTATTAAGAATTATTTTATTATTTTATTTTATTTTTTTATTAGTCTGACGGCCAAATGCTAAAAGTTCCCAGCACTTTGGCAGAACCCCTAATTTAAAGAAAATTTTTACTCTTCGATTGGAAATCCGAGGACTCCCCAACATCTGAGAGGAATCCTCGAAATGATATTACTAGGATGAAGATACAAGGATTTCCCAACATTTTGACAAAATCCCCAAATTTAGAGAAAATTTTAAAACTTGGGGATCACATAGCATCTTAGTGGAACCCCTTAGATTAATTTCATTAAGACGAATATATTCTTTGACTTCTTTGTTTGGCATCTGAAGATATCCCAGCATTTCGACCAAACCCTCAAAGTCATTTTATTTAGTAGGATATTTCATTTATTCTATAGATGGTTTTAATTGTTATTCCGTTAACCAGCAGAGAAAATTCTTTACCCTAAGAATTATCTAGTTTCCCCGACAACTTGGATGAAACGAGGAATTTACCGAAGTACGAGATCTTCGTTCGGCGTTTACTATGCCTTTTACGATTTTTAATTTATTACTTTCTATTTTTATTTTGTTTTTTACAATTATATTTTTTAACCTTATTTTATCTTTTTATTCTATTTTGGGGTTTTTTAACTAGTAATTAACTAGATATATTCAATATCAAAAAGATAAATGAAAAGAAAAATAAAATAAAATGAAAACGAAAATAAAAATACCTTAGAAATTTTGAAAGATCCAAGAATTAATTTGTCGGACGATCCTACCAAAAATAAAGAAAAATAATAAAATTTCTATTATTTTTTCTTTCCTTTCCCTTCGTTTCCTTCTCATTTCTTCCCCCTTTTTTTTTTCTTTTTTCCCCTTTCCTTCATTTCCATTCTTTCCCTTTTCTTTCTCACTTTCCTTCCTTATTCTTTCTTTCTCGATCATTTCCTCTTTTTTTCCTTTCGCTTTTCATTCTTCCTTTCTTCTTCTTTTCTATCATTCAGACCTGGTCAGGCGTGTGAATTCGGGCCAATCTGCGAGTCGTGCACTGACCTGCCACCAAAATGACACCATTTTGAGTGCCCTATAAACCTTCCCAAAAGCATTTTTTTTTTTTTTCATTTTTTCCTTTTCCTTTCCCTTTCCCTTTCTTCCCTTTCTCTCTTTTCTTTTTCCTTTCCTCTTTTTTCTCACTACCTAACCAAAATTTCGACAACCCAGTTTAAGATTTCGTTGGTCGAGTAGCCTTAAATTTCATTCCTCTATCGATTTTGGCCTCCTTTTTTCAAATCCAATATTAGTTTTTCCAAAATCCTTAGATAAATTTGAAGTCTGACATTTCAATTTCCTAATCTGACACCTTCCACCATTGGATGACTGCCAAATTTCAACCAAGGCCTCCTCTCAGTCTTCCCTCAGCTTGTCACCATTAGTATCTCCAAGATTTGGTCCCGGAGAACTTGAACCCCAAAAAGACTAATGTAAACACCTAGTTTTATCTAGATCTGCAAAATTGATTTTCCTGAGAATAATAGCATTTAAAATGCCATGTTGGGTTTTAATCTAATAAAAATTGGCCCAATCGCTAAGTATTGAAAATTTGGGCCAAATATGGTCTTGATATGTTTAGGCCTTCTTTTTTAATTTTGTTAAAGGGTGACCCAAATTTGAAAAAATGATTGGAAAATAGGGACATTTGGTAGCTTAATTCAATTTTAATAAAGGTAAAATGGCCACCAAAATGACATTATTTTCAATATGAGGATATGAGTAGATGCTTTCGCCAATAAGGCTCTGCCTTGGTCCTAAAGTTAAAGAGTGCTTGGCCAATTAGAATTTCAAAGGTCATAGGTAGAACAAAGTGTACAAGGGGAGAGAGGAAAATTTGAAAAAAAATGACACCAAATAGGGGGCAATGGTGATGGCATAAGCTTGGCTCTTTAAGCCCTTCTCCCTTGATTTTCATGGACACGCTCAGGCCATAAACATTCGCGAAGAAAAAAAAGACGCTCTAACAACTTTGAAAAGAAAGAGAGCTATAGCAAAGCCAAAAAAACGAAAAACGGAAAAAAAGGCCAAAGAATTTGCTTGGAAAAAGTCTTGAGAGGTATCTCTTTTATTCTCTAATCTTGTGGATGAATTTGGTGGCCATTTTCTATGGTGTTGACATGCTTGCATCATGATTTCTAATATGAAAATCTTATAGAAGCTTAAAATGACAGGATTCTTTTATGGCTTATGATATATATATATATATATATATATATATCCATGCTATTTTTCTATCACATTAATGATTTAGGGATGCCAAAAAAACAAAATGTCCATGTTTTGTGATGTAGTTGGCCAAGAGATGTCTCTATGGCTACTTGTTTATTTACTCCTTGGATATGTTATGAGATTATCTTGATTGTTCAGGTTTATTCATTACATGTTTGATGAAATAAGCATGAGTTATGAAGCATGATTTGATGATTTCTTTTCTTGGTGAATTAGGCTATGTTGCTTGCCTTGTAATGATCTTTTGTTCATCTATGTTTTTAATATGATATTTAAGTAAGTTCATTACATGTTTTGTTGAAACATGATATTCGATTGCTATAAAACGTCATGTGTTGATCTTGTTCTTATTTATTAATTTGTATGTTTTAGCTTACTACATGTTTGATAAAATGTTCGATTATTTTGGATGAAAAAAAAAACCCTTAGTTTTTCAAGGTCAAATTAGTTCAATAAATGAGCTAACTTTGGCCTATTGTTTTTCACCATTTTCACCATAAACTTAAGGCATAGTAAGCATAAAAATGCTTAGATTAGTTTTTGGTTTGAGGCTATGTTACTTGAATTTTAAACCTACTCCAAAATTTTTTTTGAGTTTAAACAAATAGCCGCGGTGTTGAGCCTTATTGAGATTTAATTGCATCTATGATGTAGTATTCAGATACCAATGGATTGGCTCTGAAATAGGTCATTGTTTAAAGCCATGAAATGGCATATGAATGCCTCTTTTGTAGGACTTGGGTACCCATGGATTGGCCCCAAGATAGGTATTTGATTCATCATTTCAAGTCACAAAGAAGACAAATGAATCCCCTTTATATGGGAGAATCCATTCGTGCATTAATCATGTAATGTAGTGTTCAGGCACCAAAGGATTGGCCCCGAGATAGGGTGCACATGAATGTCCTTCTGCTTAGGAAAAATACATCAAGCAATACATGCATGAAAATTGATCATGGGAAAGGCATTCGATGCAAATTTCCAAATTTCCAAATTTGATACTTCCTTTCTAATCTGAACCTTTGGCAGGCCTCGAAGCATCATTCTTAGGTTGTTCATCATTATTTTAGACCCCTGCATATGTACATTCGAATGTCCAAAGAATTGACTTTAAATGGGAGGCATAGGAACATGATGTATGCCCATGAACCTGTGAACTTTTGCTCCTCTAATTTTTGCTATGATCAGACTCGTAATGAGACTGATTTGAATAACATTCTGTATTCTGTCGTAAATTCATAAATTCCTATAAACTCCAATCCCAAAAGTTTTTCAGTTAGCTTTCCGGCAGTGTTGGTTCCGTAACATTCCAAATTCGTTAAGGCCTCCAATGAACCAATTTTTCCTAACTACGTTAAGCTGTCCTTACATTCCAGTGAATATGGGTCATATGACATCTCATTTTTGTCCCCTTAAATGATTTTTATTAATTTTTACATGTTTTTCCATTAAATCACATTGAATTATATTTCTAATGGTATATCATTCATAATTTTTCAGAGTCAAATGAGTTCATAGCAATTTTTTTTCATTTCTCAGCATGGATTCTTTATACCCTACTGCTAGAGTGACCATTTATGAATTTTTTTGAAATTTTTACTATTTTTAAATGAAACTTATCAAGGTAGCTTTCAAATGGTGTGTCGTTTGTGACTTTGGAGTCTATTTGAGTTGAAAATAAATTTGGGTAGCCAATATATATAGGTTGTCCCCTTTCTTTTAGAAATAGAAATCATTCGCTATTTTGATATCATCATTTTTTTGAAGTATTCGGGCACCTCGGAATAGATATCAATTGTAACATTCTAGAAGGACTAGAAGGCATTAGAATGTCAAGTCATTGGTCCTTAAAGGCTCACAAATTTTTGAAATTTGATTCAGATAACAAATCTTTAAAATATTTCCTTTAAATTTGAATCATACCCTTTTTTCAAATATTTTTATGAAATATTTTATTTTTTAATAAATAACCAATTTTCAACTAATTCTCAATTACTTTATCTTCCAGTCCCTCTTTTGAAATTCCCTGAAAAATGTTTTCTCCCTCGGGGTTTTTGGACTTCATCTGATTTTATATCAAAACTTTTATGCTTCAACCACAATTTGATCTAAGCTCATCTCAAATTCTATTTGATGATTTTTGCAAAGACTCAGCACATTGGGATATAAAAGCTCGATGTCTTCTTTTAGTAATTCATTTATTTGTCGGATGAATTCTTGATATGATTGCATGGATTTGTTTGCTCTATATTCAATTACTAATTATCATGATTATGTATTCAAATATACTTTTATTAAAATAAGATAATATTTTCGGATTAAAGTTTTTTTTGGACACTGTATCATATGAACGATTTAGACTTTTAGAATCCCTTTAATTTTGGAATATCTTTTTTAAAATAACATTTTTTTTTAAATAAGGAAAGACTCTTACGATATTTCAAACGATTAGTGTGGTAAGAAAAATTTTAAGGATAATGTCTAAATACTAAAAAATAAAAAAAAAATCGTTAAAATTGAACTTAGGATAAAATATGTCTAGTAGGTACAAATTAGGGCATCGTGGAAGTGTTAATTTTTCCCCTCTATAATTGACTTTCGAACCCAACTTTATTTTTCTCTAGTTATGATGCAAACTTAAAATCAATTCTAAAATAATTTCAAAATTATTGAAGGGATTGATTTTAATAGGTGTCCAACCACATCTAGCTTAAAAAAAATTGATGACAAATTCAATTTCCATGCTATTTTGTAATAGCTATATAAGAATAATCAAACATGCAATTAGTTTCAACAACCTTACCCCATTTGAAAATGATAACATAAGTCATGATTTTTCCCTAAGTCTGGTGTGTCAGAATTTGCAATTTTGCACGTTACGGTGCCTGAAATCTCTATCCCTTGGGTCTTTTGTACTTTTATTATTTTCTATTCCCTTTGATTTTTTGTGTTTTTGTTGTTGGTGATGGTGACCGTATTGTTGTGGTTTGTGTTGATTATTGTTTGAGTTAGAGTGAGTTCTTGAGTAAGGGTTTTTTTTTCCAAGGATGTAACCAAGCTCTTTTGGTTTTTAGGCTCATGTAAAGGGTTTATTTTTTAAGGATGTAATGAAGCTTTTCTAGGTTTTAAGGTTTTCTTTATATGGTGAAAAAGGTCGATAAAGGTGGTTTAGTGGGTTGGTTAGGGGAAAGAAGCTAAGTAGGGTAAAGCTTGTGTAATGGCAAAAGTGTAAGTTGGTAGGCAATTGCAGGTTGGCATCCATAGTAGCCTGGCAAGTGGGGTGAATAGAGGTTGTGGCCAACTTGGCTTGACAAGGGCGATAGTGACGGAAAGTCGTTACCACGGCCTGTGGCAATAGAAATGCCAGCCAAGTGGCCTAACCAAGTTGAGCCTTAGAATAGCTGAGGCACAAGCAAATGGCCTGGCAACTTGGGCCGCTAAGCCGAAGCTGCCGGCAAGCCTAGTAGACCTAGAAATTGGGCTCGATCTTGGGTGTAGCCCTTAACAGGCCTAGAGTACTTCAAAAATACTTTTAAAATAAAAATATAATTAAAGATGATAAATTAAAAAAAAAAAAAAACAAGGCTTAATAGGCCTAAAAATAACCAGATTGAAAACACGAAGCCTAATATGACCTCGAATTAATCGAAACATGATATTAGACCTAAACTCGAGCAAGACCCGGATAAAATTAGATAAATTTAGCTATTTTTTTTTACACATTATTGAAAATCAGGAATAAGGCAAAAATAAAAGTAACCATTTTGTCCGAGAACATGCATCTACAAAAAAATACCTTTTTTAATCTTTTGATTTTTTATTTATTTTAATATTCTTTTATTTTTTTTATTTTCAATTTACAATTTTAAAAATAGAACTTGAGATAAAAATGTTTTACAACCTTGAAAGTTAAAACAATGTTCTTCTAATTAGATGCTCAACAACTTCGAAAATTACAAGGCCACTTACATCAGAGACTCAAAAATTTTTGAAAATAAAAAATGCTCTTCTCATCCATTAAACTTAAATAAAGGATGAACCAAGAGAGAGATAAATTAGTTCATTAAAAATTTTAAACACAATATGAACTTTAATTACAAATTGAGAAGAAATAAAGATAAAAATGAGTTCAAAGATAGAAAATCAAACATGTGAGGATCAGTTCTTGAACTCAGTATTTACGTACTCTTTTCCTGCCATTTCCTTGCTAATTTGATTTCCACACTCCACTAGTGCCTTTGGAGCTAAAGTATAACCTTACAGTCTCTATCTTTTGACGCTTAGATAGAACAATTTAATCCCTTAAAGAATTATACCTAGATTCTTAAGTAATTCTCTCAATTCCATACAACTCCTTTGTGATGTGAGAATGGTGTTCACAAACTAATTTAATCCTATAATAGGTAATTGATACACTAAATAATGTATCTCTTAAATCCTTACACTAAATTATAGTTGTTACTGTGCATCGTAGTATGCAAGGGTTGTATCTATATAGATTGTTTTCAATTTAGAAGTTATTGATGCAAAACTTTAATCTAATATGATCAAACAAATTAAACAGACTTCAAAATAATAAATAAACTAAACCATGATAGAGGGTTAATTGTGTTGGGATGCAAATAAAAATAAAAAACATAAAAGTAAAACTAAGGTTTAAGAAAATAGAATTTTATAATAAGTAACAATAATGATGAAAAGTGTGGTTAAAGAACCATTCACCATCTCTAAACATAAACTATGAATTAATATCAGAATTATCTCCAATTCTATCTTGAAATTATCAACCATAAATAACAAGAAGCTCTGCTACCTTAATCTTTCCTTAGTTTGTGATTAAATAAAATAAGCTCTCTATTTAATCCTTAACTTTTAAATAAACCTAGAATAAACTATCTAGATTTAATTTCATAAAAGCTTTAAGATAAAAAAGATAAGTTAATCTAAGCAATAAAAATACAAGCTCGAATTATTTAACTTAGGCTATGTTCCACATTGCAATCAACAAAAGCTTCACCATAATCATTGGTTACAAACTGCTATTAATGAATAAGAAAACAAGACAATGATGTATCAAGATTCTTAATCTAGCAATAGATAACTATAAAAAGTCTATTTAGTTGAGCACCTAAACAAATCAAGATGAGAATCATAAATAATTTTTATGAAAGAACATAAATGATTTCAATAGATAATTGTTAAATAATTCTAAAAGTCAATTATAAAATCATGTTTAGGGCTTTGAAATCACCCTTAGCCACGAAAGAATTTAGTTACACACGTTTAATGTGTTCAATAATAGATTTATGAAAAATTTCAGCAAGAATAAAAGACAAAGAACAAAAAAGGAGAAAGAAGAAACTCAGATATAGTGGCTGGTTATAATCTCCTCCTCTTCCTCGTAGTATTTTCCTTGTTCTCCTCCTTTTCCCTTCTAGTGCTTCTTTTGATCCTTTCTAGTTTTCCTTTTTTCCCTTCTGGTTCTTCGTTGTGTTCTCAACCTCCTCTTAATTTTGATTTTTTTTCCTTTGAATGCCAACGTTAAGTTTTTATTTATAGCAGCTAAACAAGAACCCTATAGAATCTTATTCAAAGTAGGAAATCTACATGTCACTTTCAAAGTAGATTTGGTTGACCAATTCTGATGCTTTTTAAGCAAGTATCTGTTTGTTACTTAGAGTGCAAGAATAGAGATTCTACCAAAGAATCTGATATCTTCTTCTATGTTTGTGATTCTGATATTATAAGCTCATTAACATGTTTTGGCTTCATTCTCCAAAATAAATCCAACATTGAAAAACAAAAATAAGTAACTAAAATAAAGATAGAAGACATAACAAAAGAAACTAAAAATAAAGAGTACATAAATCTGTGATTTTTGAACTTATCAATTATTGTCTTCAAAATTAGAAGCTCAATAGAGAAGAGATACAAATAAAATGATGAATAAAATCTGTATAAGAAGGAGTATAAATATGAACTTGAAGGATTCTAGCTTTCGCTTTGGATTTCTTGATCAATCTTTGGTGTCTCTTTTTTGCTTGAAGTGTTGTGAATCTCTATTTATAGCTTGGTACGAATTATTGACATTAGGCATTAATTTAGTTGGTGAAGAGCTATTAGATGCTTCATAAATTCATTTTTTTCATTCAGTTCTGTGCTCTGGTATAGAAACATTTTCATAGGTAATTAATATATTCACTTAAAAACCCTTAAATTTTGACCATTGGGGAAGCTAGTTATCGATACATTAAATATTGTATTGATACATTATAGATTGTATCGATGCATTTGGGGTTCCAAAAATCTTTAGCTACTTTTAAGGGTGATGAGTGAATTTTATGCCTATGAATTAGATATTGTTTTACTTGACATTTAGCTATTTTTCAAGAAATTCTAGTATATTTATATGTATTTCAAGTTTATTTTGTAGATTGGATAAAATTGGGTCAACTTGAATGATTCAAGGCACTTTTTGGATGTATGAATCAAAAAGATAGTGTTTAAGTGTTGGAAGACAATTTAGCAACCAGTTTTCCAGAGAGAAAATAGTGCCTAGGCACTCTATCCTAGCACATAGGCGCTGTCTGGTGTTATAAAGCAGAAGAATTCTAGCAAGGTGAATGTTTAGGCACCGTGTTCTTCGAAAAGAATATGGCTACAACATCAATTACTATTCTAATTTCTTCTTTTCTTCTTTTTATATTTTTCTAGATTCATGTTCAAATCAATTGTTAGGATTTTCTTTAATTTTAACATAAAATAGATTATTTTATAAGGCTACTATATAACCTAACTATGATGTTTTGAATTATCTTTTCAATTTAGTTGACCACTTATGTTCCTTACTTGAGTATTCTTTACTGTTCTTAATGCATCTAATTAACTGACTACTAACTAGATGATGGGTTAATATTAATGAAATTGCGAGGAGATTTATGTGTTTTAATTTATTGTGTTAAATGCCATGAATTGCATTTGATATAGAAGTTCATGAGCATGATTTGTGTAGTCATTAAAAAGAACCACCGAGCTTATTGAATCTTAATTATTCTTGTTCATATATAGAGATATAACGGATTAGTATTTAAGGATGTTTTATTAGACCTTGAGAAAGGCTAGTGGATAATTTAGGAAATCTTGACTATCAATTGGATAATAATTTTAGATTAATGAAAAAGATAATTCAATTCAAATTGGTTATGGTGAAATCGAAAAGCCTAAGCTTTTAATTAATTGATTTTTTTGTTTAATTTTTGTGTTTTTCTTAATTTTGTTTTGTTTTATTTTTCTTTCATAATTTTCAGATCAGCATTCGTTTAACTAAAATGAATAGCTAATCTAATTTTGATAATTAGCAAAACTTTTAGATAATTTTTAACCGAGCAAAATTTTTAGTTAATTTTTAACTGAGGTGTCTAGATACCTGGATCTTAGAACAAAAGCAGTGAAAGTAAGAATTAATAGGCTAATGATTGTGAGCGTACCTAAAGTACAAACCCTACGGCCTAACATTTATATGCAGGAAACTAACAAGAGGAAACATCCAAGTATCCATTTTTTGGCAGAAGAAGCATCGTCATCATCGTGAACGCTGCTTTAAGATCGGAAATGAAGATGGAATAAAGTTTTCAAATCGGGTACTTTGTAAAAGGCTTGAATAACAACCCTTAGCTACCACGCATACCACTATACCTGCAACTTTTGCAATGCCTGCAGGGAAAGCCTATACTGTCAGCTTCTCTATCATGCAACACGGCAATCCATCATCCAAATGATCAATGTTTAGATGATATATAAATTTATACTGAAAATTGGAACTTAGTCACCAATTAGCGAGGCCTGCTTGGAAGCAGTACAAGTAAACCTATCAATTCTGGCTCGAACTTGATAAACTTAAGTAATTTATTTGAATCCAAATTCGACTGAACTTAATTTGATTAGAAAAAAGTCAATAATTTGAAATCAACTCGAACTCAAAAGTGATCGGAACTTGAAATGACGTAAATCTAAAATGAACTTAAATCAGAAATGACTTGAACCCAGAATAACCCAAACTCGAATTGACCTGAACAATTAATCGAAACTCAAAATAACCCAAATCGAAAATGATCCAAACCCGTCTTTTAAATTCGATTGACCTGAATTTAAAATGATCTAAAACCAAAATTATCTGAACCTAAAATAACTAAACCCAAAATGATCTAAACATAAAATAACTAAACTCGAAATTATCTGAATCTAAGGTGACTCTAAACCGAAGTGACCTATATAAAAAACATCTAAAAAATTTTAAAATTTAAAATGATCTAACCCAAAATAACTCGATATAAAACTAACACAATCTGTCCAATTGACAGGTCTAATTATAAACTATAATGAATAGTTTGAAGTCTCTCCAACTATATCTTGTTCTTTTGGTACAATTGAAGTCTCGGAAGATTTCAAGTCTAAATCCTCTTGTACTTTTTTCTTTTCAATAATTGGTTGATAATTACAAAATAATTTAACTTCTTTTATAATTGAGAAAAATATTTAAAATTTTGAAATATTAATTTTTTTTATGTATAAAATTTTAGAATACGTCTATGATATTAACTAGTGTGCAACTTTAAAAGGGCATGTGACAGCTATATAATATTCTTTAATAATCTGTAAATCTCATTTTCTAAGATCATTCTAGTATAACTGGACTGAAAATTTTATTAAAATATTGTCACGCGTAAATGGTAATAGAACTTTTCTTAATAAATTAAGAATTTGATTATTTTCTTTACTACGTGACATGGCCACATGACAAAACAGCTGGTTTGGATAGTGACATGTGTCAAGTGAAAGTTTCATCGTCTTTTAATGGTTGACAGGTGATAAAAACACTAACATTTATGAATGTTGATGATCAAAATATTAGTTTTCATATTAGTGATTCAAATAAAAATTAAAAAAAAAAATTATCACAAAGATAACTTTCCTATTCACATTCATTTTTTACTGCTTTTGCATTAAATCTTATTTTTTTAAATTTTTTTAACGTGTCCTAATGTGATGTGTAATAATAAATTGAAAGAATTTGATGAAGCATTTGTTCCTATTTTTATACTATGTAATATTTCATGCATGCACAGACTTCTAAAACCAAGCTTTTCTTTTTGTTATGTTTTTTGTTTGCTTTGGTTAAAAGGGAAACACCTTAACCAGAGCTAATATTTGAATCCTGACCTTGTATGATCAACCCTGCGAAAGAAAGACATGCATGAGTCGTTGCGTCAAACCCAGCAACCAAAGTTCATTTTTTTTTTTTTTTTTTGTTAAGATCAATCGCAGTGCCTGTTCTCGTCAATTTAAAACAAGGCATCTTGAATTCATATTTAATTAATATTTTCCTTGTATTGAAATGCAAACATGTATATATATATATATATATATTAGCATATAAAAAAAACTATATAATACTTTAAATATAATTAAAATATAATACAAATATACAAACTATTATGTAATGGGAGGATCAAAGAGGTCTAAACTAGTAGACTTATTCATTGATCAAGTAGCCCACTCAGCTCGGTTTGTATTAGATCGAGCTTGGATAAAAAATTTTATAACTTGAGTTAACTTGATCTGATTTAAATTATTATTTAAGTAATATAAAAGAAACTTTTTATTTAAATTTAATTTTAAATATTAATATAAAAATATTTTTTAATTTTTTTAATATTATTTTAAATCATAATATAAATTTTTACGTCAACCTATATCTTATCTGACTCAAACTTAAATAAAAAATTAAAAAATTTTAAATCAACTTAACCCAACTCAAATAGATACACACAAACACTAAAATTGTATTAAGTTTTTTTTTTTCTCTCTCTTTTATAGCTGAGATTTAAATTTATCTTGATCCCTTTTTTCTTTGTTTTGTCATCCCTCTTTTAAGCAGAATGAGATTGACAAATTCCAAAGGCGTATGTTTTATTACTGTGCCGGCGTCAAATCTTTCAAAAGCATAACGATTCAATTCATAGAGAAATTCCCTCTCTTTGCAAAGCACACAAAAGGTAAAACAGAACATTTAGCGGTGTTCATCCCAAATATTTTAACCTTTTTATCTAGATTTGAATTTGATTCGATGTAATTCAATTAATTTCAAGTCATTATTAAAAATATTAAAAAAATAATATTAAAAGATAATATTTTTTATTAATATTTATATATTTTTATAATTAAATTAAGATAAAATATTTTTTATTATATGAAAAAATGATCCAAATCAAATAAAATTGACTTAAATTAAAAAACTAAAATCAAGCCCAGCCTTTAACATGTCTAACTACATTTCACTTTCTTAATTTTCCTACGCTCCAATCTTACCTGTGATCCGATGATTCATGTATATATACATATATATATATATATATATATATGAGTTTGTCCAAAGATAAATTGCGAGATCATAGAGGACATAATGAGTGTAGCTTGGGCAAGCATATTAGTTTCGGTTTCACCTTTCGAGTTCTCTTGTACTTTCAGATTTAGACTTCTTAGGTTACTTTGAATCTAAATTAATTATTTTGGATTTGGCTTACAATCTTATTTGTATTGCTGATTTTTTAAAATCATTACATAATGTTTTTTGTAGTAGTTAATGGAGGAAGTTTTAGGGTGGGCTCTTACCGTGGGGTTATGGTAAGGTTTGACTTGTAACTCATTTTTTAAGTTATAATTTTTTTATATATATTATTATGAACAATACATAAAATTATTATAATTACACAAATATATTAAAAGTTACATAAATCTTTATGATTGAAAAAAGAGATAAAATTATTAATAAATATTATAGTTACATAAATTATATCATTAATTATATAAATTATTATAATTGATAATATAAGTTGGTATTACATCTTTTTATTATAATTACACATATACATTATTTATTTACATGAATTATGATAAAATATAATAAAAAGTTATAATGCATAAATTTATTAAATTTACATAAAACCTTTGTAAGTTACAAAAATATATTATTAATAGGTAATAGAATGTAGCATTACCTAAAATATTATAATTACATAAATTATATTATCTAATTACATAAGTTTATTATCATAGATAATAAAAATAAGTATTATATATTTTTCTTACAATTACATATATACATTAAATATTTCATAAATTATTATAAAAGATAATAAAAGTTGTAAAATATAAATTTTTTACATTTATATAAAAATTTCTTAAGTTGCACAAGTATATTACCAATTGGTAATAGAAATTAGTATTGCATGAAATACAAAAGTTACATAATTATATTATTTATTACATAAGTTTATTATCATATGTAATAAAATATGTATTACATATTTTGTTATAATTACATATACACATTATAATTTACATGCATCGTTAAAGTGGAAATAATGTTTGCATGTAATATTTGTTATGGGTAATATATGTGTAAAAAATCCTTGTAGATAATACTTGTATTTAACTAATTACATACAAATATTGCCGGATAACATACAAATATTATAGATTTATATAAAACATTATTAAAACTATAATGCATCTATGTAAAATATTATTTCAAGAAAATTAAATATAATTTATTAAAAATAATTTTTGATTTTTTTGTTAAATATATTATATATGTAGGAAATTAATCTTTTAGTAATTTTTGAAGTTTAAAAGAATTTATTTTTATTTTATTAATATATTTTTAATATTAGCAGTAAATATGTGATATTGATAAAAAAATTAATTTTATAATAAAATTTTTACTTTTTTATTAGTTGGAAAGAATTACAACTAAAGATTACATAAATTATACATACACATTATAATTTATATAAATCATTAGAGTACATGTAATGTTCATATGTAATATTTGTTATAAGTAATGTATTTATATAAAGAATATTTTGGAGGTAATATTTGTATGTAAAAATTACATATAAAGTTTTTATGCAAAATTGTAATGTTTGTATGTAATGTGGTAATATTTATATGTAACAAATTACATATAAACATTACCTTCAATGATTGATTATATAAATACATTATATATGACACAAATTACATATAAATATTATGTAAATTATAATATTTGTGTGTAATTTCTGTAATCTTTAATTAAAGGCTCCAGAAAAGCTAATATTATGTTAGCAAATAGAACAAAATTTTGCATTGACAATACTTTATATTCCTTTGGGTTTAAAAGGAATTTAATGAGTTTTTAAGATATATGTCAAGATGAATATTATATTGAGACTATAAATGAATTTGATGTAGAATATCTATATAACATCTACAGTCTCATGCAAAAAGCCAATTTTAGAAAAACTTCTTACTTTAGCATCTATATTATGTTATATTTTTATAAGTATAATTGAGGCATAATGCTATCATGAACTAGTAGTTCAATTATTCCAATATTTTTATATTTTGGCATAATAGATTAGGAATCCTAAATCGATTATGAAGTGCCAAATCATAGAGAATTCAAGTGGGCATCGACTAAAGAATCAAAAGATTTTGCTACCTAATGATTACCCATGTTGCATGTTCTAAAGGGAATTTAATTATTAGAACAGTTTTGACAGAAGTGATAGTTGAATCTTTTATATTTTTATGAAGAATTTATGGAGATATTTGTAGGCCTACTCATCATTCATGTGGACCATTTCGATATTTTATGGTATTGTTAGATACATTAAGTTATTGGTCATATGCAAACTTATTATCTACTCATAATCTAGCATTTACTAAGTTATTGGGTCAAATAATTAAACTACAAACACAGTTTCTAGATTTCTAGACTATATAATTAAGAAAATTCTTCTTGGTAATGCTGATGAATATACATCTAAATATTTAATGATTATTGCAAGTCAAATGGAATAGAAGTTAAGCACCTTGTGGCACATATATATACCTAGAATAATTTGGCTGAATCTTTTATTAAAAGATAGCTGCTAATTGCTCAACCACTAATTATGCAAGCATAGTTACTAGTTTCAATTTGGGGAAATGCAATATTACATGTTACATTTTTTATTCGCATTAGACTTAAAGCTTGTGCCAATAACACATTCACAATGAACTAAAGTGGAATATCAAAGATAGCTTGGTATTTATACTAGTTTTAAATCTCCATCTATTATTAAATATTTTGAAACCTAAACAAGTGAAACATTTACTGGATGTTATATAGATGGTCACTTTAATGAAACAATACTCTCGTCGATAAGGGAATAAAAGCTTAATTTTGATAAAAGGCATGAAATTTCTTAGAAAACATCATCATTTTCTCATTTTGATTATTATACAAATCGAATTGAACAAGAAGTTTAAAAGATAATTCATTTGCAAAATATTGCAAATCAGTTGATGAATGCATTTACTTATACAAAAAAAGTGATCAAATCACATATATCAATTATAAACATTCTAATAAGGATAAATGTTGATGTTAAGCAATCTAAAAATACAAACGAGACTAGAGCAGGCTAGGAGCATAGTAGACTATTAATTTAAAAGATAAGATTCTGCAAAAGAAAAAGGAACAAAATTTATTATTAGCATTGAATTAGTTATTATTTTGATATAACAGACCTTTAAGATTAGTTAGCTTAAATTTAGTTTTTTTTTTTCCTTAAATCATTTTGAAAATTATTAAAATATCTTTAACCCTTAATTTTTCTCAAAATTACATGTTTCTAAATGCAAAAGTACATTTAAAATATTTTGGAACAAATTAAACTCTTTTAAAATGCCTTAAAAACAACTTTTTGAGAAAACACAAAGAAAATATCAATACCAATATTGATACTTCTTAAAGCAAGTATCGATACTTGATTTACAGAACCTAAATGAATTGTTTTAGAGTAGCAAGATATCAATACTTCACCTTAAAATATCAACACTTAACCAACCAATGGTCTAGTTTTCAAATGTTTATAAATGAGGAAGTATCGATATTAGTATGATACTTTAACTCAAGAATAGACTGTAAAAATCAATTTTCAAACATCCAACGACTCTTTTCCATCTCTATCAACTCCAAACAATCATAAATTATTCCAAAGCTATGAATGGGTCTTTCCAACACTTCAATTCA
>JBBYHK010440227.1:0-21868 GCA_038382065.1 Adansonia grandidieri
TCAAAGTAAGCCAATTTTTTTTTCATTTAAATTCAACTTAGCGCATAAATATTTTTAATATTTTATATTTTTGAAAATTTTATTTTCTGATGGAAAATGAAAGGCTTTACCCACATGAAACCCCTAATAAAAAAAACCAGCGACTCGATCGTACTATGTCACAATCTTGATTTTTAGTCATTGATTTTAATTTAAAAAAATAAATAAAAAACTAAATATATAATATATCATATATCATATTGAGTTCATATGATATAAGAACACAATTAATTAAATGAGCTAAACGAGTTTACATTATTAATCAAATGGATCGTAACTCAATATGACAAAATATTAGACAAAAATTTACTGATAAAAAAGACATAAAAGTATTATTTCCTGAAACCACGAATCAGTTAAAGTCGTGGCATGTTTTTATTGGATCTAAAACTACAAAATGTAAATCTCAAGTAATTAATTATGAAGAAAAGCTAATATAAGAAAGAAAATAAAAAAAATTAATCGTTTTTTTAATAATATAAAAATAGTATTTCCTCAGTTTTTTTTTTTCATGGGATACCTTTTTTACCCTTTTCTAGGATGTCCAAAAGTTTGAAAATTCAAAACAGAGTCAAACTCAAATGCGGAAAAGGATATCCGCTGTCACTCGGTCACTTGTTCAAAGTTACATTTAGTATTATCGGATACACAATTACTAATTACTACCAATGAGAAGATTAATTTAATCTTCACGGTAGAAATATAATAGGATAGAAACATATTAATATTTAAAAATTTTATATAATATAAATTATTAATATATTATGTAAATATATAATATATTAAATATAACTATAATATAAATATATGAATTATTTATATGATATACGTTAAACTCAAAGATTTAAAAAAAAAAAAAAAACTTACATAAGCTACTAATAAAGAGAAAGAGAGAGTAAAAAATGATAAAAAAAAAAAAACGAAAAAGGAATTATATGTTATAATAAGATAGAAATGTGGGTTAGGTGGGGTCAAATACAGACAGCGTTAGCAGCGCCACCATCAACCAACAAATTCTGAAACCATTGGAAAAAAAAAAAAAAAGGGCGTCAACCCTGTAAGTCGGTCCAACTCATGTCACAATCTTGGAACGTGGCAAGGTCGACTATAACAGGAAAGAGGGGAAAAAAATAATAATTAGAAAGCAAACCTTGGAGAAATTAATGAAGGGTACATATGGCGTGTATGTCAATGGAGTTAAGAGAATGACCCTTTTAATTACTTTGTATTCACGTCTTGTTTACTAAACCAGTCATTTTTTTTCTAAAGAACTTCAAAGAAACAAATTGATGCTATTTATGTAAAAAATTGATTTTTTATCTATTAATGAGAAATTTTTTTAATTTTATAGTCTAATTAAAAGATTATCGTATATTTTATTTTTAATAATTTTTTTATTTTAACTTAAAAGGTATTTGCATCACCCTATTATTCTTGTAATTATATTAATTTTTCAAAATGTAGTATTTTTTATGAGATAAATAAGTTGTGTTTTTTTTTAAAAAAATGTTAATGGATAAAAGAGTGATAATTTTTTAACTAAATGGTAATATATTTTTAAAAAATATATATAAATAATAAAATACATAAATGTTCTTATAAAATTATTACTTAATTTATAAAAAAAATTATTTTTTATCATTTCTTACTTCAAATAATATCACTGAGTTAAGTGATATTAACTAGGATTTTTCACCCTACTACTCTTACTTGTAAAATTTAATAATTTCACAATAAGTAAATATGCTAATTTTTTATTAATTGAAATCATAAAATAAAAAAATAAGAAAAATTCTAACCATAATTTTATCAGACACTAATCTTTCCCCTTCATATTGTGAAATTTATTGATTTTTCTCTTAAAAAAGAAATAAACTTTAATTTTGTTGATTATAATTTATAGTTTTTTTTTATTTACCCTTATTTTAAGCATAAAAAATTAAATAAAATCATATAACATGTTGAGTCAATATGACAGTATGATTAATTTAATGTGTTAAATGAATAGACATGATTAAATAAATGGGTCTTAAATGGATATAATATGATGTAAGATATAAATTTACTAATAAATAAGAAATAAAATACTATTATCCTAAACCCAAATTAATTAACTTTGTGGCATTTTTTTTTTTGATCTAAAATTATAAAAACTAAACACTCAAGTAATTATAAAGAAGAGCTAAAAGAAAGAAAATAAAAATAGTAGATAATGAATTTTTCTTGGTACACCCTCTTTTGTCTCTTACAAGGACGTTCAAAAAGCTTGAAAACTCATAGAGGGACTTAAGCAAAGATGTCAAACGCGAACACCCATAAGGCTGTCCGCTGTCGGTTCCTTTTTCAAAGTTAGGTGACGATTTGATGACGATGATGATGATATCTTAATACAAAAATGAATATAAAATAAGATATAAATAAAATAATATTTTAAAAAATATATAGCATAATTTATTAAAATATTAAAATTTATTTAAATAATAATAAATTAAATACAATTATAATATAAATATGATATAAATATATAAATTATTATGCTTGAATTTTTAGTGAAGTCCTTTGTGCTTTTTTAGTAATTTATATTGAGTTAATTATACTTTTAAGTCTTTTAGAAATTTTATGGGTTTTAGATCGAGGTAATCTCAAAATTACAATTGTAAATTTAAATTTTTTCAAATTTAAGTCATTTGAACTTTGAGTTTGAATCATAATTGATTCGATTTTTTTAATTCAATTCTCTTATTTTTTTGGTCAATCTAGATCAAGTTTTATTAACATTTTTTTTGAATTTAATCGAATTTTATCATTGGTAGTTTAGAAGATAATTTTTGCAATTAAAAAAATAAAAATAAATTTTTTTTGATATTCTTAATCTACCCATAACCCTTTAATCCTTATCTAATTAACTCACCTATGAAAGATATTACGCACCTAAACCTTCTCAAACTCACAACCTTCAAGAGTTTGTCGATAGCATCATGCCAATTGAGTTAGTAATTAGTAAACCTTATTTTTATATAGGGAATATATGCACTTGTTGGCTTTTTTTTATTAAAATAACACCTTTTTTTTTAATTTCTTGGTTTAAGCTATTTTCAGATTAATTGCTGAAATAGGTTGTTTTTTAGTTCTAGTAAGAAATCGACAAATAAATGATCGATTTGTCTCACTATGTTATAAAAAGATTTCTTAATTTTATTGAGAAATCGATAGGTGATTAGCTGATTTCTCAATGTGTGCCGATTTCTTAATGTTAGCAAACAAATAGTTTTATCAGATCAAGGATCAAGGTTCATAGCTACTTTTCTTAGCAAACAATACAGCGAAAATGAGGCTTGTCCAACCATGATTGATCTCTATTGTCTATCAGCATGGCTAAGTATTTTCAGTACCCATTCATCATTCAAACAATTAGGCAATTCATGTAAGAAAACTTGCAAAAATGAAGTAGTGAGGATCGAAGAATTCTCTTCGATGGCATATTCCATGAGCTCCACAGCATTATCTTTGGTGCAAACCAAAAATGCGAATTTTCTATCATTAGCATCTTTGAGTCTTTCACAACAAAACTTGCTTGCAAAAACCAATATTTCTAACAAAAGATCAAGATGGACTTCACTTAAATTGCCTATCATGCTGAACTCACCAATTGTCTTTATTGATGTTTTTTGGGGGAGGGCTAAAAATGGTTAAAAGGTGGAGTAGGAGCAAGACCTGAAACACAAGAAGAGGTCAAGGGACACAGGAGTTGGGACTTTGGATGCACTTTGATGCTTAAGTTAGTCTAGGGTTTTAAGGTAAAAAGAGGATAAAGAAGAGGAATGGGAGCTTTGTATGTATTTTCTTACCTAGGGCTTTATAGCCCTTTTTATACTTGAGTCCCTAAGGAACAACTAAGTCATGTTCTTTATTGTTATCTAGGTGTCACGGTTGAAATGTGGTTGGTTGTTAGACTAATAATCTTTTTGGTCAATGTAGTCGTATTTGTCAAAGGGTGTCGGTGGTCCTCCACTAATTTAGATTAGAAGGCACCTAATTCGAGGCATTTGCTCTGGGGCATGCTATTCAGAGGTCCTTTTTGGGTAGGCATGCCAATGCATGAAGTGTACTTTGGGCGACTTGAGAACCGAACGATCAGGCGATTGGGCTATTAGAACATGGTCACTTGGCGTCTGGTCAATTGGAACGTATAAGTGCTTGAAGGTATCTAAACGATTTAGGCAATCAGTGTATATGTGTTATAAGGTCATTTAGGCAATTATCATATTTAGGGTATAACAATGGCCCTTCAAGGCTAAAGGCAGTTATAAAATGATCAGACTTAGCCCTAAATTGAAACAAAAAATAGATTTAAATACAACATGGTGAGTAGGAGTCAGAATCTATGTTTGCTAATTGCCTTGAATTCAATATGGTGGACACAAACCATAACTTTGCCACTTAATGATTTTTGAATTTTGAATGTATGAGCTAACTTTTGGATGTTATGATAAGACGTGTGCAGGAAGGTAACTAATTATTGTTGGACATGTGGCTCTCGATGTGCATCTTGAGGTAGAGCATTGATTAGTATTTATCTTGGCTTTCTTTTTTAAGACATTTCAGAAAACATTTCTGTGTCTACTTGGTTTTTTTTTCTTTCAAGCTCAAAGGTTGTTCTGACTTTGCTTTTATTTTGCTCTTCATGCACTATCACTTACCTCAAATTTTGTTGCATTCATTGAATAGATTTCTTCTGTGTTTGACTTCTTCTTTTTTTTGTGTTTCAGATTCGCACAAAAAGATTTCTATTATTTTGTTATGATTCATGGTGAAGTGGAGGTTTTAGGACTTTTCTTTGCACTTGTTCATCTATTCTTGATGACTTTAAAACCTGGGTAAGTTTCCAAGAATTTTACCCTTTTTGATCTTTTTTCTTGCGTTATTTTTTGTACCTCATAGTGTTTGTAGGGTGGATGATATATGCCAAATGCTACTTGCGTATTAAGTTGGTTGGCCAAAATAGTAAGTTAGATACTAGCAGGTTAGAGGTAAAGCATTGAGTAGAAAGAATTTTTGAGGTAATTTTTGGGTAGTCTTATTACGGTTGCCAGTTTGTAGTGTTAGATAATGACCAAATATTCAATGTACAGAATGTCGAGCATACAATAGCCACTCCCAAAATTTAAGATGTCATGCAGACAACTACCTTTGTGACACAAGATATCGATCAAATGGCAACAATGCCTATGGAATAAGATGATGAGCAGATATCAGCTATGCTTAGGATATAGAGTAGATGGCAACTATGCTTGAGCCATAGAATGTCAAGCAGATGGCAGCTATACCTGAGCAGTAAAATGTTGAGCAACTATTGAATGCTTGGTTTCTTAGTCTTAAATAGATTACCGTGGATTTATCAGAGATCTCGAGTAGCTCAAATGAAGTTATGGACATGGATGCCCTTGAGACTAGGCTAGTGGAATAATATGCCAATAATATTACCATGCAAAATATCCAAAAATGGATGAATGATCGAGGGCTTGACTTTAGCTAATACGAGGTATCAGAACCTCTTCCAGATCAAAAGGTGAGAAGAATAATGTAGCTTTCTATTTGCACATATTTAAGGTGGTTCCATCTTCTTTTGGGTCCATTATTCCATTCCGTGTTCAATAGATACCTTATATCACCAAATCAACTAAAACCTAACACATGAGCCATATTAGTAATGTACTTCCTTGTTTTTAAAATGAAAAGTTGGATGCCTTCCATTATGTTAGGAAATTATGATGTCCAAAAGTGAGCGAGCCATGTCTGTACCACTTACGAGCAAGGGGCAAAGGGAAATTAATAGTGGACCTTCCTCTAAATGCATATTTGGCCAAGGACCAATATTTCATGATTTAAAAGAAAATAGTTTCCAAGCTAAGTGGATGCACTGCTGTTTGAGCAAGAATAAGTTTCATTTTTCTAGGGTGAACCAAATAAGCTCGAAACAGTATCTTACTCTGCGAAATGTCCAAAGGCACTATCTTAACCTAAATGTTTCAGATGTTCTAGCAGATTTGCTATGCCTCATAGGGAAACAAAAAAGATGTTGCCTTTTGAAAGCTTTCAGATTGGTTGGTATGTGAGCTTTTGTTGCATTTATGTGTTATGGCATGTAAAGTTGTTCATTATTCTGCTTTTTGTTATATTTTATAGAGAAAGCTGGTGCAAAGTCAAGTTTCATTGGTGAGGTACTGAGTGACAGAGAAGATTTAGAAGACGTGTTGGAGGATCCTAGTATTCTTTTAGAGTTTTTTAGCATGCTGGGTATTGGCCATGATAAGGGATACTTAAGTAATGAGGAATCTGTCTTTGGTCAACCAATTAATGAGGGTGCTTTTACTCAATCATCTACCACTCTAACAGCAGAGGGTATATGTTTACAAAATTTTCTTGTATTTACTCACACGGTCCTTACATAGTTTCTCTTAGACTTTTACAAAAATGGACATAAATGCTACTTTTAAGAAGTGTACAACAAAGAAGGCAGCTATACAGAAGGCCTTTTAAAAGGCTACTGCTCGTCTAGAAAAGGCAACGCTAAGAGTGTGAAGGATAAGGGTGCTGCTCCTGCAGCAACAAAGGTGACCTTTAAGAAAGGCAGCAAAATAATGGAAATGGTGGTTACCTCTTCTTCTTTAGCCACTATGATAATGGAAATGGTAGTAAACCCTTTCTCTTTAGCCATTGTCTTAGTTATTTCAAGCATAGGGACGAGCAACTTGGATGCCATAAGAAAGTCTATCGACTAGGCCATTCCTATGCCCTTTGAGATGAATTTAAGAAGTTCACTAATTCGGCCCCCTACTAACGCCTCGGGTAGTAATGGTACTAAGGTTCTAGCTGGTGACATCTCTTTGTTAAAGGAAAAGAAATTGCCTAACTTTGAATTAGCTTTTAAATGGGAGATAAGAGGCATATCTCTTGGAGAAAAAAATTACCTAGCAAAGAAGAACCCTCGTAAAATTTGAACTCTAGCGTTATATGTTTAGTGGAAGTAGGCTTGTACTATTGTTCATGTGGAATTTTTTTCTTTACTTGGGCATGCTTATAGATTTTCTTTATTTATTAAAGGCGTTGCATTGTGAAACCATCTATACCCATCAAATAGCAAGTTGGCAAAGAAATTTAATAAGAGCACCACTTTAATCGTAGAGCTTAAGGATCAACTGACCAAATCTAAGGAAGAGATTAGCAAACTAAAGGCCTCTTTGAAAGACATTAAGGAAAAACATGTTGCTGAGGTTGCCGAGTCCACTAGAAGGTTAAAGAAGGTAGAAGAAACGATCACCGAGTCTACGAAAAAGTTAGAAAAGTTAGAGAGCATTGTTGCTAAGTTAAATAAGAAGCTGGAGGCTTGTGATGCTGAGCTGGCAATTATGACCACCAAAGTATTTGAATTGAAGACCTAGCTTGGTGAATAATGTGCTTGCCATGGTCAGAAGTTGAAAAACCAAAAACATGCCATATTAGATCAGATGTTCACCTCTATAGAAGAGTTGAGGGATAGTGCTCTCCATGGCATACAGCTGCTATGTGGCCCCTTGGATTTAATGAAGATTCAATTAGGTGCCTCGTACTTGGTCCTTTAGGGTTTTAACATCCTTATGCCTCAGCAAGAGCAAGTGGAGGAAGGATGAGCAAGGGGCATTGCTGTGATCATTCTTACTTTAGAGGGCATAGAGGCCATAAAAGGTGATAGAGAATCTGAAAAAGACCATAGCGAGCAGATGGAACAATGACCATCTGATGGTTCAAAATAGGCCTGATTTTTATTTTAAGTTGACAATTTTTATAAATACTTTTGGAAACATTTTGTATATTTTAAGTTTTTAAGAACTTTGTATATTTTAATTTTGGACTTTTAATGGATATCTCCTAGGGGCATTATAGTTAGTTTTTCTATTATGCCTTTTAAATTCAGCTGCAAGGCATTTATCGTTTATGCAAATTGTGCCTTTAATGACATACATAAATTTTGTTTGAGATGTTAGGTAGGCCTTTGAGGTTTTTTAGCGGTATTGGTAACTTGGTGTCACCTGCCTTGAAAACTATTTATTGGCGTAAGCCACTTGGTGTCACTTGCTTTTAAGGTGAAATGTTGAGCATACTTTTTGTGTCTTTGATCTTTTGTCAATTGGTGGTGGGCAAACCTTAGAGGTCATCTATTTTCATCAATGACTTGGTGTCACTTGTTTACATATCATAGTATCGAGTAAACCTTAAAGTCTATTAGTGCCATGACTTAGTGTCACTCAAACGGATCTTTGAGCTCGCATATAATGTGTTGAAATGTTGGGCACCTTATCAGACTTCTTTCCATTGTGACATGATGTGGGTCTTATTGGCTTCGAACAAGAGAATTAATTTCATTTAGTAAAGTAAAAGTGTTTAATGCCAAGAAGTGGCCTTGCAAGTAATATTTTTTTAAATGAATAGCATTCCAAGTGTTTGCAATTGCTTTGCCTATCATGTTTACCAATTTGTATGCTCCGAAGCCAATGACTTTAGATACCTGTTACAGGGCCTCCTAATTTGGAGATAGTTTTCTTTTCTCTAGTTGGTTCAATAGCTTTGCAGCATCATAATACCATATCTCTAACTTGGAATTGTCTGTTATGGACCTTTTGTTGTAGTATCTAGGTATTTATTGTGCTCGAGTTGTAATTCTAGTCATCGTTTCTTCTTTACTATCCTCTAATAAGTTTAGGTTTGCCTTCAAATGTGTGCCATTCAGCTGATGGTCAACATTAGTGGTTTGAATAACGTAGACACCAATTTTGACATGAATTATGGTTTTCGTACCGTAGACTAGGCTGAAAGGTGTTGCTAATATGATTTTTCTTTCTATTATTTTGATTGCCCAAATATCCCTAGTGTTTCTTGTGCCTAAGCTCCTTAGCGTCATCCAGTTTTTTTTTTAATGTTGCAGAATGTTCTTCTTCATAGACTCTATCTGACCATTGGACTAGGGTGAGCCACTAAACTATGCTCCAAATTGATATAGAACCTTTCATAAATGTCTTTTAGTTTATTAGCTTGCAGTTGTTTCCCATTGTTGGCCATAATAACATCAAGTATACTAAATCTGTACAGAATGAATCGCCAGATAAAAATTTCTATGGATCTAGCCATTATGGTTGCTACAAGCTCTACTTTTACCCATTTGTTGAAGTAGTTACATGCGACAATCAGGAACTTTCACTGTGAAGTCACTAGTGGAAATGGGCCTAAAATGTCAATCATTCACACGTAAAAGGGCCGTGGGCTAAATACTCGTTTTAATGCTTCCGCAGGTTGTTTGGGTATTTTGGCAAATCGCTTGCACTTGTCACATTTCCTCACCATATCAGTTGCTTCATTTCTCACGTTGGCCAGAAGAACTTGCCTTAATGCCTTATAAGCTTAAAGCTTTACCCTCTATTTGATTACTGCGTACCCCTTCATGGATTTCTTTTAGCACTTAATCTGCTTCATCTGAGGTTAAGTATTTTAAAAAAGAAGGGTGAAAGATTTCTTAAACAAAATGCCATTGATAACTACGTACACGATGGCTCTTTTTTCCAGTAGCTTTTGCTGTAAGGGTTAGATGGTGCAACCTTATTTTAAAGGAAATATATGATGGGTTCATCTAATTATCATCATTACTAGTGGTCAATTCATGACCATGTTGATCATAACTTGATCTTCTTATGGACATAAACTTGTCATATGGCTGCTGACAAGGGCTTGTACTTATTGTTCAACCATTTCTAATTTTCTTTGTATGGGTGATTCAGGTTTTTGCTTTTTTGCTTCAATGTGGCAATTTGTTTAATGAGATTTGGGTTTTCATATGGCCATAAGGGTCTATTCATTTAATCCAAATACTTTAGCAGTGATGTATGTTGCACCGACGTTGAGCAGGAGCTTTCAACGTTGCCCTATTAAGTTCGATTTTCTAGTTCGGGGAGCTGAATTGAGTGGTTTATCAGCTGTGGGGCTAGGCAATCCAAGAGCGGTGCAATTTGGCAATTGGCTTGGGAATTTACAATTTATGTTACCTGTAGTTGACTTGTTGCATTTCGATGAGCTGTTTGTTATTGCTTGGAACTAGGCTTGGTACTGGGAGTAATAGTCAGGTTGCACTGTGGAAAATGATAGGACAAGTGGGAACGTGGGAAATACTGGTAGCGATGCATGGTCGTAGCAGGGGTTAAATAGGCTCATGGGTTAAATGGAAGCTACATTGTAATGGTATTGTTTGATATTATGGGTGCATCTACGGTTAAGGTTAGACGAAGGATTATGGTTGGGTTGCTTTAGCTTAATGGTTGGGTAGTTTATGCTTTTGAGATGGTTGGCCATTGCTAGAGGGATTGACTTCCATTAGTAAGAATAAGCCTAGTAAGTTTTGGTAATAGTTGAAGGGTATTTGTGGTAACCAAGTATTCATAGTCATTAGTATCTAAAAAATAAAGCTGCATACCTATGAATAGAGGTGGAAGCCTCAAGGATGTAAAAGGTTGGCATCAAACTAAAGGTAGTAGTAGCAGGGTTGGCGGAGGCTTGGTTTGCCATGTTTGGTAGTGGGGAAGTTGGCATTGGTTCATTTATTTATGGGATAGTAGCATCAGTAGGTTGGTTAGCCATGGATTTTTGTTTAGGTTCCCACAGACAGTGCAGATTGTTGATGTCTTTTGAGAAAAGGCTAGAGACAGTTGAAAGCAAAGCAAAAGTAGGAGATGAAACACAAGAAGAGGTCAGATGGATGTTAGAGTTGGGACTTCTAGCACACTCTAATGCTTAAGTTAGTCTAGGATTTTAAGGTAAGAAGAGAATGAAGAAAAAGAATAAGAACTTCGTATGTATTTTCTTACTTGGGGCTTTACAACCCTTTTTATACTTGAGTCCTTGAGAAGCACCTACGTCATGTTCTTTGTTGTTATCCAAGTGCTGCTATTGAAATGTGGCTAGTTGTCAAACTAATAGTCTTTTTGGTCATGGTAGCCATATTTATTAAGGGGTGTCGGTAGTACCCCGCTGGTTCAAATTAGGAGGTGCCTGATATGAAGTCGTTTGATCTAGGGCATGCTATTTAGAGGTCTTTGTCAGGTAGGCGTATCAGTATGTGGAGTGCACTTTGGGCGACCTGAGAACCTGGCAATCAGGCGATTAGGCTATTAAAACTTGGTCGTTTGGTGTCTAGTCATCTTCAAGATCATGTAGGCACTTGAAGGCATCTGGGCCATTTAGGTGATTAGCATATATGGGGTATAAGGTCATTTAGCCGATTATCGTATTTGGGGTACAATAGTTCTTATACCTAATGGGGAGATATTGTTTGCAGATAAATCTATGTCTTGACAGAAATGATTTAGTGAAGTACCGATTAAGCATAGCATGAAATGGGTCTAAAAGAGAAGCAATTTTTTGCCTATCACAAACTATTTTCTTATCTTCAATCTTAAAGTTCACATTTTTTAGGCTTTTGTCCCCATTCATCACAACCGTCTCCTGGGAAATGCTACTCGCCTCAATTGGAAGCTAATAAAAAACATTTGTTGGACCGAACTCTTGTGCATATTTATTACAATTTGCAAGCAAGTTAGCAATAGGTTTTTCTCCTTGCTTCTCATACTTTAATCACATCCTCATTCACTATATTTTATCCTTTTAATTTACTAAATTTTTTTTCATATAGCCGTGAGAAATCGATGGGTAATTAGCCGATTTTTTTGCACACATTGAGAAATCGGCTAATCACATTCTAATTTCCTAATGACATAAAGAATTTTTTTATAACATAGTAAGAAATCATCAAGTGATTAGTTGCGATTTCTCACTTACCATTGAGAAATTGGCTAATGACTTGCCGATTTATCAATGATCCTCATGGGAAATCAGCAATTGATTTATCTATTTTCTATGTATAATTGACAAATCGACCATTCATTTTTTGATTTCTCATTGGAAATACAAAAAAAAAACTATTTCGAGAATTAATCTAAAAATAGCTTAAATCAGGAAATAAAAAAGACCTTTTTTTAATAAAAAAGCCCAAATTATCATAGTTAATGCCTAAAATTATGCCTATGACTATACGCATTTAATTTAGAACTCAGTCTCTCTCAATTTATTAGAGTTCATGTAGTTTAAATAAAAATTTTGATTTTGATGCATATAATGTAAATTTTTAATTCTTTTTTTATAAATTTATTGTTCCACAATTTTGATTTGATACTGAAAAATAAAAAAATTGAAAAAAATTTGAAATATAAAAAAGGAGATAGAAGTAGGGAATAACAAATGCATAGTGTTTTATATTATTATTATTATTATTATTATTATTATTATTATTTTTTTCTTATTTACCAATATAGGCTTTTTGAGATTTAATTCTCAAAATGTGCCTTTTTTGGGTGTAAAGGGTGAGTTCCCAAGAAACCAGATATATATATATATATATATTTGGTTTTGGTTCTTGGAACATGGATTGAAAACGGACTACATTTGATTAGTAGGCTTTTGGTGTCAGCATCCAGGCAAAGTTTCGCAACATTTGTCTTTGTGTTTGAACTTTGAAACCCTCTGTCAGTGTTAGAAAATCATAGACTCATAGTATTCAATTCATGCAATTCTTTGCATATTTGAAACCACCATATATGCAGTTTTTATTTTTCAATTATGTTGCTGTAAATCAAATTTGATTGGTTTAATAGGGTAAAGAACTAGCAATGCTCTCGAACTATTAACTGGCTTAAAAAGATCACAAATGAAATTAAGTTGACAAAAATAAATGAGAAAATTTTTTGAAAAACATACTTATAATAGGTTTAGGTCATTTTGTGTCGGATTATTTCATGTTCAAGTCATTTTGTGTTTAAGTCATTTCAGGTTTAAGTCATTATGGATTCATGTAATTTCGGGTTCAATTTTTTTTGGGTTTCAATTGGTCGATTTAGGTTGTTAACTTTTTTGATCAAATCAAGTTTAGGTTCAGTGAGTTGGTTGGATAATTCGAGTTTGGGTTAGCATTTAGGGTTAATTTTTTAATTAGTATATGTGTTATGTCGCATTTTTATGTGATAATTGTATAAACATAAATATATAAAAATTATTAAATTGTCAAAATCCTAAACGTAAAAAGGATATGGGTATTAAGCATGTATCATATAGTTTTCATGTTTATTAAATGTTTCATGTTTTTATATTGTATTCAAAATGATCAAATCTAATGAAAAGTAATTTATTATGTCAAACAAAAAATAAATAATCTTTATAATTATTTCATTTGCATCCAAATAGTTACACGTTATATGCTCTAGAAATTCAATAGTAATGCTTCATATTCTAAAGCTAAAGCTTTGATTTACCAGGGTTTTATTTCTCTCCTTTTGAAATTAAATGATTTACTTCGATGTCGGCACCAAGAGCCTATTAATCAAATGTTGTTCTTTTTTTAATCCATGTTCCAAGAACCAAACAAAAAAGAAAAAAAAAATTACTTGGCTTTTCGAGAACTCGTCCCTTAATGGGTGAGTTCCCATATTAAAGTTAGAAACTCGCCTTTTGAGGAGTGAGTTTTCAACTATACCAAAAAAAGACTTATTTTAGAAATTAAATCTCAAAAAACCTATGTCAATAAATAAAAACAATAATAATTATATTAATATAAAACCCTCACAAAAAACTGATTGCAAAAAGAAAAGAAAAATGGACTTAAAACAGAAATAGAATTATAAGTTATAATGTGGACATTTTATGTAAATAATGCTAATTTTTTTTATTTCCCGTTATATACAATTTCGGGATTAATTCCTGAAATATGCTTCTTTTTTTTTTCATGTTTGAAACTTGCCCACCGAGGAGGCGAATTTCAAAATTGTTCCCAAGGAAACTACTTGTGTCTTTCTTGGATATGCTTAGTCTGGGTATAGATGCTATGACGTGAAATCCAAGAAACTCGATGTATTCTTGAATGTTGTCTTTAATAAGGTCACCTCATACTTTCTTTAACCTAATTAATAAGACTCAGCGGAGAATGGTGACCTTGTTTTCTATATGTTGGGAACTTGCCCTTTAGGAAGTAAGTTCCCTATATTTTGGCTACCTCTTCTCAATTATTTTAGGGAAAAGGGCCACAACCCTACCATTTTAGTAGGGTCCATGGCCTTGCTAAAAGGGTTAACAGATCTTGCTCCTGTGACCTTTAAAATTATTAAGGGAGGGGTTGGAACTCTCTATAAAGAGAGTTTTCGAAGCTCCTCTCCTCACATTAATGAGAAGAGAAGCTTCGAAAATTTTAAAGATTCGAGAGAATTTTTCGTATATTTTTTGAAGGTATGTTTTATTTTTATTTGTAAAAATGTCCTTGCAATATTAAAATACAAAAAGCTTTGTAATTTATTATCATGATTAACTTTAGTTTTGTTATAAATAAGGCTTTTGCTTTTTTATAGAAGTTAAAATTTATTGTTACTGATTAAGATATGATTTAAGCTTTTTAATTAAATAATTTAAAATTTAACTTTGTAATTTATTATCATGATTAAATTTAGTTTTGTTGTAATTAAGTTTTTTCTAAAGTAATTGAAATTTGTTTGAAAGATTAAGGTATGATTTAGAGTTTTTTATTTAAATAATATGATATTTAGCTTTGTAATTTTTTATTATCATGATTTAATTTTTTTATGGTAATTAAGGTTTTTTTTTGTAAAAGTTAAAATTTATTTGAGAGATTAAGGTATGATTTAGGCTTTATATTTAAAGAATAAGAATATGATGTCTAACTTTGTAATTTATTATAGTATACTTTATCATTTATTATTATGATGAAATTTATTTATGTTGTAATTAAGGTTTTTTGTCATAGAAGTTGATTTAGTTTAATAAATTAAGTTATTTTCATGTTAAAAGAATTTCAATTCTCTTTATAGGCATAATTTTTATTAATATAATGGCTTCATCATCATTATCATCATCATCATCATCAATATTGTTGAGATTGCAAGAGATTCATATCTTGTCAAGAATATTATCAAAGGTACTAAAATTTTATTAATCATATATTTAAAACCTTAAGAATTTAGAATTTTATAACTAATAAACTAATGATTTTGAACAAAATTATGATTGCAAGTTACGGCCACATAAATTTGCTTTGGAAGAACCAAATGCATATATCATAGACTATCTAAGTTCATCCGGATTTTACCATGTAGCTTTAGTTAGAACCTTTCAATATGAGTTTGGACTAATAAAAGCTTTGATTGAACAATAGAGACCTGGGACATACATATTTCATCTTTCACGTGGTGAATTCATGATCACTCTAGAAGATGTTGCATTTCAATTGGGACTACCAATTGATGGCAAGGCAGTAACAGAGGAAGCCTCTTAGAATGGACTGACGTGTGCCTTGAATATTGGGTAAAATCCCTCAAGCCCATGACTCAAAATAATTTAGTTGAAAAGAACTTTTGCTACACTCCCACAAAATCCAAGTATACATGATATATAATGTGCTACTAAAGTTTATATTTTATGCATAATTAGAAGAATGTTAAAGCCCTATAATCTAGCAATTGGATTCATTTAATGTATCTTCCAATTTTGCGAGATTTCATGGAGGCTAAAATTATAGTTAGAGTTTAGCCTGTTTAAGGTTCTTATATAGGGAACTTTGTCAGGCTGCAACGAAATGCACCCATGACATAGGTGGTTGTTTATGGCTACTATAGTCATAGGCTTGGTATCAGATGCCATTTCTTGCACTAAGAGTTAGTGCAAAGCCTATATACCCTTTTGCATTAAAGTAATAAACTTAATGTTTCATTTATATTGCATTAGTGTAGAGGTTATATTTATATATAAATTATTAAAATTATATATATTTAAACAGATAGTGCGGTCGAAAAGGTTATAGATTTACCCTAGTTGAGCTTGACAGTATTAGAGGAAGACTTAAATACATCACCTTTTATAGGGTAAATATTTTAAAGTAGTTAGATTCAGGTATGTATGTATTTAGCACAATTGATGCCATATCATTCAGTAACAATTTCTACGCATTTTTGCAGTTTTTGTATGCCATATCATTCTAATGAGATAACGGCATGACACCCAATGGAAGCCTACAGAAGTAGCCACATTTGGCATGTAAATATGACATTGATATGCTTTCAAGTTATGGAATGGCACAAGGCAGACAGAGTCCTATGCCAATTTGGGATGCAACAACCAATCTCTTAAACATTAGTGAACCTTGACAAAGTTTATAAAATTGATATGCATGGTAATCATGTAGAAAATTGGGCCAAAAAGCATAGAAAATGGATCCAATTTTGGGAAAACCGTTCTATACTAATTGCTTTTAGTTATGAAATTATGAACAATAATTTCACACTGCCAAATGAATACATTAGATGATTCTGTGAACTAGGTTGACTTTTTATTTTTCTATCATCGGGAGTTAGTCAAAGAACTCGACAACCTACTTTGATAAGTGTTCATAATGCTAATGCACCTTGGATACCATTTAGTCATCCTGAGCTAGAACATGATCTTGGATTATCATTTAGTCACTAACATTCTTTTAGTCATATTAGGGATAATGATAAGGATATGTGTTTTCGACCAGAGCCACCAACAAGTAGGTTAAATGCCAACCTTTAATATGGAACTTCAGGTCTAGCATATTTATCTAGCATGTACCAATTTGGTACCTTAGTTTTAGGCTGTGGTGTCGGTATATATCTTATTTATGGTGCCGCAGGTGTTGGCTCCTTCAATAGTTGGAATCCATTTTTGGGTATGGCAGATATTGATATGTCTATAAGTGGTGGATTTCTAAATTCAAATATTGAAGATGAAGCCACTTAGAAAAAAATCATTCAAGAAGAAACACCAGCAGTGACAGTAAGAGGCCAAGAATGTTGAACCTAGAGCATTTGTGGCAATAAAATTAAGAATGTTGAACGACAAGTGTTGGCACCGCGTGATAGGAAACTCCGTATTATTATTCAAAATCGCGTGAAAGGGCCCCCATTAATAAAGTTTTATTTGTATTAATTTGTTTAATATGTATTTTTATCATTTATATCATTTGTATAATATGTATTTTTATCATTTAAAAATCTTTTGTACAATTTCTATTTTTATCATTTATGATCATTTATATAATATGTTTTTATATTATTTATATCATTTTTAGTTGGTAGTTTGTTTAAAAATTTATATTCGGGGTTAAAATTGAACTATCTATAAATTAAAAATCGATCTTATTTAAAATTGAACCCAACAGATGTGACAAATGCATGAGAAATCATATTCCTCCTGATACGAAAGGAAAAAAGTTAACCAATGCATAATAAATGTAGGAAAACTTGAAAGATGTGACAAATGCATGGGGTATCAGATTCCATCTGATACAAAAGGAAAAAAGTTGACTAATGCATAGTAAATGTGAAAGAAGGAAAAAAGTTGACTAATGCATAGTAAATGTGAAAGAATTGAAAGATATGACAAATGCATGGGGTATCAGATCCCTTCTGATACAAAAGGAAAAAGGTTGATAATTCATAATAAATGTCTTGAAACTTGAAATATGTGACAAATGCATAGGGTATCAGACTTTTTGCTCCGTTACAAATATGGAAATAAGGTAGTTCATCATTGTCATTTTCATTCACTTTCATTTTCATTCTCAATTTGGTGAGATTTATTCCTAAAGTATAGTGATATAGCTTCTTCATTCTAGCTTTTTGTTTTTTATTGAACATAAACAGTGTTAGTTTTTATTTGATACCAATTTGCATCTTTAGAGCCAATTATAGGTATTTATTTCTACTTTAATATGTTAAAACGTTGTAAAAAAAATTATATTAAATGTTTATATGTGATAATCTAGATAGTATTTGATGGAAATAGTATTTGTTTCTAGGTTAATTAAACATGAGCAATAGATTTTTTACACTTGTCTACTTTAATAGACAAATTCTAAACAGTGAAAAAGTGTTACCTTCTAAAAGTAACCATCTAAAAAGCATTATTGTTGAGGAAGACATCATAATAGTGGAACTTAAAGCCAAAATTAACACAAAAATCAAAGCTAGGAACAGAAAAAGAATATTAGAGATTAGGTATAGGCTTCCTATATCTATGGGGAAAAAATGTATCTGATATAAGAATTTTTCAATTGAAGATAATGATTAGTTGAGATACATATTCGATGCCCATTAACAATTTTCTAATGTTGACATAATTAAGTTATATGTTGAGCTAGAGGATGTTAATGATGATGATGATGATGATGGGCCTTCAAATATGCATATCGCATGTAATGTACTCATACAAATGTCCTAGCCATTTGACAATCCCGAATGTCAACCTTCTCTAGATGTATAGTTTTTGATGAATAATTTCACTAAATCCTTTCATTACTCATCTATGCCATCCATAATTCCTATTGTCAAAGATGATGCGCCACACACATCCATGATGATAGAGTCTCCAATTAAAAGTGTTGAAATGGAAAATAGAGGCACAAGTTCATTTAATGTTGATCCTGATCCTAATCAGTCATCTGGATCCCACCGTTAATATATCAATGACTTTAGTGAGCTAGAAGATTATGTTGAATTTAATGATAGTGATGACAACAATAATTCTAACCTAGATGTCGCAATTGATATCAACATTTATCTTTTGTCATCTACTGCTTGAGGTAGTGGTTCTTTTCATCAAATTTAGCCTGTATCCTATATGCGCACCCTCGATCTGGATGTGATACACATGGTAGAATTTGCAAAATATGCTTATACATTAGGTATGCCGTCAACCTGGAATCCTTCTACCAATGATCTCTGTGTCGGGATGCAATTTGTTAGAAAAGAGGCTACGTTTCTAGCGATCAAGCACTACAATGTCAAAAAATCTATAGATTACAAAATTATCAAATCTACACTGAATGAAATATCATGGTAAGTGTATAGTGTATGGCTAGGGTGCAACTAGAACATAAGGGCAACAATGTTAAAAAGAAGCAAGTTTGGGAGATTACAAAATACAATGGCCTTCATATTTATACATCTGAACGAATTTCACAAGATCACCTGAAATTAGATTCTAACATGATTTATCCATGCATTTTATCTTTGGTCTAAGCAAATCCAGCAATTTTCATTCAGTTTTGGCTCTAGAGATACGAAATAGGTATGGATACATGACCTTCTATAAAAAGCATAAATAGCAAAGCAAAAGGCAATTGTTCGACTGTTTGGCGATTGGGATAAATCCTACAAGGATTTACCAAAGTGGTTAGGTGCAATCAAACATTTTGTTCCTGGCACAATAGCGAAATTACAAACTATACTTGCAAGGTAAGCATATTTTCCATCGACTTTTTTGGACATTCAAGTCTTACATTGAAGGCTTTCCATTTTGTAAGCCTGTTGTGCAAATAGATGATATATATTTTTTATGGCAAATACGAAGGAACATTGTTGTCAGCTGCTGCATAAGATGGCAATCCAAACATTGTACCAATTGCCTTTGCAATTGTGCAAGGTGAGACAGATGAGGCATGGTCATTTTTTCTCGGTAATCTGTGTAGATATGTTGTTACGTAACCTAACATTTGTTTGATTTCTAATCGACATGAATCCATCAAATCTATCATCAAAGACATAGGTAGTGCATGGAAACCTCTATATGCATATTCTGTGTATTGCATTTAACATATTGCAACTAATTTCATCAGGAGGTTTAACAATAAAGACTTGCGTCGATAAGTTGTTAACACAGGTATGTAATCATATTTATGGTTATTTAATCTCTTACAACCTTATTACTTTTCATTTTTATTAACAAGTCATTAACAAGTCCATAAATTAAAATATGATTTTAATAGCATACAAGTTGAGACGACCCCATTTTCAGTGATATTATAAAAATTTTCATGCGAAAAATGCAAAAACGATCGATTAGATTAATAGGATCCCAAAGGGAGAAGTGGGCTTGATCATATGATGAGGGAAGACGCTATGGATGTATGACAAATGAACCTAGCTGAATGTATAAATTTAGTGTTGAAGGGAACTCAGTTGTTGCTACTTGTGATCATGTCCATATAGATTGCAAGCTATTTATGGCAATATTATAGGCCGGAGACTATATCCAATTTCTATTGACATGAGTTTCAACCCGTTAAGCATGAAGATTATTGGCCAAAATATAATGGTCTACAACTATGTCCTAATCCAAAAAGGTAGAGAGATCCAAAAGTTCGGCCAAAATCAAGTCATATTCATAATAAAATAGACCTTAGAAAGAGATGCCAACCAAAGCATTGCAGATTATGTAGGAATGAAAGCCACAGCCATAACAAATGCCCTTAAAAATCTGACACTCAGGAGAAAGTTCGTATCAACGATAATGCCAGTAAATGATGCGTTAATGCAAAATTTAATACTTATATCAAAATCAAAGTTGTTTAAATATTTATATTCAATTTTCAAATGTTGATATATTCAAATATCCCTATTGAATGCAATGTACTCACACAACATATCTTAAACCCACAATGACCTTAAACCATCAGCATAAATTATTACCATCATGTTAAAAATTAAAAATCCATAATATTTATTTAGATATAGGCCTAAGATTATATTACATTTAATCGTAATTAACAAAAATTAAGAAACAAATAATCCATCCCAGCAAGATGTAAAAAAAAAAAAAAAAAAAACTAAAAATGGGAACTCATTGCCTTAGCGAGCGAGTTCATTTCTTTTATGTTAAGGACTCACGAACACAACAAGCATATTTAGAAAATTAATTCTAAAATAGCACATAATAAGAAAAAAAAATAGTATTATTTATATAAAAAAGCTTATAATGGGACAGAAATGTGCGTTAGGTTGGGTCAAATAGAGACAGCTGTAGCAGCGCCACCACTCAATCAATTTATGTTATTATTATCACAATAAAATAATGCTAATTTCTACTTATATATATATATATATATATATATTAGCCAGATTTTATTTTAACATAAAAATGCCACATTATTGATATCAATTTAATAAATTTATGAAACTTTTTTTTACATAGATCATTATTATTTTTTAAAAAAATTTTACAAACGAATTAAGAATTAAGAATTAAGAGATTATCATATTTTTTATTTTTTAATTAATTTTTTATATTTTAATTATATCATAAAAAGTATATGTTATTCTGCGAACTATATTTATAAAATTTAATAATTTTATTTAATTTTCTAAATTTATTGTTATTGACATATAAAAGTCAAACATTGATTTTCCCCTATTATATGAAAAAATATGACGTTAAAAATTTATAATGAAATCATACTCGATTACTTACATTTTAGTATGGTAACAAAGCAATCTTGAACATCATAGATTATCATGAATACCATAGATTAACAAGATGTTCTTGTAATTTATAAAACAAAAATGTTAACCAAAGGTGACATTTAAAAAAATGTGTAATTAATAAATTATTTTTTTAATTTAATAAAATAATGGCTAAATGCAAATTTTTAAGTAATAATTAAATAATTTTTAACTAATACTTATAAATATTAACCAAATAAACCCATTTATAAAACATAGTCAATAAAAAAGAATAAAAAAACATTTTAATATAGCACATATTCACCCTAGCCTCAGCATCCTTTTTCACAATAATTTGTTTATTTTTGTAAAAAATTGTTAATGGGTGTTTATTTTATTTTATTTATTTTAATTGTAATAGGATCGGAATAGTCCAAAAGCATTATTCGGACTTT
>JBBYHK010441106.1:0-20472 GCA_038382065.1 Adansonia grandidieri
ATTTTGAAAATAGAAATTAAGAACTTGAATAAAATTATCATTTTGTTTTAGCCTTGATCCAAGCCTAAGGGAAGTTAGTCGATTGCACTTCGAGATGCCCGAACATCTCGATAAAGGTGACTTAAGAAATTGGATTAATTTTACTTGTAAAAATAAAGGATAGCATCATGCAGTTTTCTTTCTTGAATTTATTTTAAATTCATCCGAAGGCTTTAAGGGGTAAACAAGGTACCATTGGAATGACAACTTGATGAGGAGTAATATAAAAATATTTGAAAAATCCTATAAAATCAATTTTTAGGTGGAATTATTTTTTGAAATTAGGTTTGTCTTAGCACTAACAGCACGTGTAAGGGAAAAAGTATGACAAACTTTAAAAAATTAACCTAAATTCGTTTAGGATTGTTAAATTGCAAACAATACCTTTCTAGAAAAGGAATTTCACAAAATTTTTAGGAAAAATATTTTGAAAATGAAAAAAAAATCGTTTGGTGGGTCAGAATGGCCTAAACAAAATGCAAGTTCTAAATGTTCCACACAATAAAGGTTAAAATAATTGTAATCCCTTATTTGTAATGATCCGAGGGCAAGCAAGATATATTTGGAAAGGTCATTTAATAACCTTTAAGGAAAATATCAAAAAGTTTTGAAAATTATTTTAGTGCTTGGTAATAATTTTTCAAATTCAGGCTATAATATTGTGTTAGTGAAAACAAGGGAATTTATGTTTCTTGGGTTTTCTTGTGACTGAACTCGAGCCATGGACATCCAAACATCTATGACAAAAAGAAAAAGATGAAATGAGTGTCATAAGTTCATTCCACAATCCTGGAGTAGTTTAGGACAATGAAAGAACCTGTTGACCATGCCACAAACAAGCATGTTAAACTCAAGATTAAGGAATAAACTTTTTCATAAATAAAAGGTTATTTTTGTTTTGAAAACCATTATTTTTGAACTCATTAAACCATGAATTTAGATCTAAACAGCTTGATTTATTCTCAAGATTGGATAATAATTTAGTTAAAACAATAAATCCATGCTAGTCTCTATTTATTGGAGGTAGCATAGACTTGTTTTTTTTCTTGAAATATGATTTTTGTAGCAAACAAACAAACACCTTGACAAATATGCTATGAACCAAAGGTGACTTAGATGAAGATAAACATAGGTGACAACTCAAACAAACAAAGATAACATTGTTTTAGCATAAGAAAGATGACTCAAATACAAGAAAATGAGTATGAAAATTTAAGGACATAAAAGTTTCATGAATGATGTCATAAATCATGATATGGAGGTGATACGAAGATGTTTGAACAAGGAAAATGCTATTGGAATTTTCAAGATGGCATTTTTATTCTATGAAACCTAGTGAAGTATAAGAAAATGCAAGAATATGCATAGAGTATAGTGGGATAAGCATTCAAATATGAGTTGAGCATTTTAATAGGGGATGTTCGATGTCAAAAATGAAGAAAACCATGTTTGGTCACTAAGCAACTCTAAAGCATCACAAAACAATCAAGGTCCTAAAACTACCACAACCAAGACCACAATAATGCATGAAAGTCCTAGGTTGGTCATGGCACCATGAATGGCTTATCAAAATAATGCAAATGTCAAAAATAGAAAATAAATGGAGTAATGTAAATAAAATATACCAGAAAGCTTTGGACTTTCACTTCTACTTGGAGTAGCAACTCTAATGTAGTTTCTTCCCTCTCTTTATTAATTAGTTAGCAAAAAAAGATGAAAAAAAGAACTTTTGATTATACACTAAATGAGAAGGAGTTTTAGAGGTGAAAGGAAGGAAAGAAGAGGTTTTTTTAAAAGAAAAAAGGAAAGCTAAAAGAATGGAAGAGTGTTTTTAATGTAATAGTGCTTAATGAGTTTTTTAAATGTTTGAAAAATGTGTGCCAAGTCTGTTGTTAGTGTTTTTTGCTAAGCCAAATTTGGCTCCATTATATGGAGTATGTTGAGCCAATGTTTGTGAGCTAAAAATGAAGGCATTATAGGATTTTCCTTTATCTACTAAGGGATAACGCTAGGTACTATGTTTAGTTGTCTTTCTTTCCATTAGTTTTGATATGCAGAGTAGTGAGGCAGGGGTTGAGGAGGTTTGCAACATGGAAAAATTACTAGCATGCCCCTAAACCCTAAACCTTAATCATAAGCCCAATGCTAAGGTTTGCATGAATTTTGAAGATTTTTTGTGCCAAAAATGTGACCAGCTCATATTTTGAGATTAACAGTGCAAAAGTTAAAAAATTTCATGAATTAGGCAATTTTGCCTAGATGTATCGATACAGTACATATTGTATTGATACATATAACCAAAAAAACCCAATATATATAGATACAATGAAAGATGTATTGATATATTCCTAGGGTGTATTAATACAATCACTTATGTATCGATAAATTTTATCCAAAAATTGAATTTTAGCTACTACCAAGCCTTGTATTGATACATTTGACCAATGTATTGATACATCAAGCAAATGTATTGATACAAGCCTTATTTGTATCAATACAACTAGTGAAATTTTAAATTTTGAATATGTAAAGGCCCTGAATTAATACACAAAGGCTATATATCAATACATTCTTGCAAAATTCTAAAATTTACATACCTTGGACTCTCTAAACTTTTTACCTAAGCCAATAATAATGGGGAATAGATCCATGCTCATCTAAATGATTTTCAATGATGCCTTGAATGATGATCTCTGATGACCTTGAATATTGGCATGAACAAAATGAGGTGTCTATAGCTACCCTTTTTTGGTCATTACTAAGTATCAAGAATGAGGCAAAGATGAACAGACACCATTTTATCTGGGATGAAATGATATTTCTTAAATGCCAACAAAAATGAGATTTAATTAATGCTTAGCTGTGATGGAGATTTAATTAAGTTTAAATGAGTTTTTATAGGGTTTAACCTTCTTACTGGCCTTTTGAATTTTCTAAGATTTAACACTCCAAGGTAAGTGCCAACTAATATAGGCTTTAACTCAATGTGTGTCCAGCTCTTTATGGACAAAGTCAGTTAGTGCTCGGCTCTTTGCCAACAAACTCAACTGCTATCTAGCTCTTTGTGAATAGACTTATTTGGTGATTAACGTTTTGTGGACAAACTCTACTGGTGCTCAACTTTTTATGGATAGACTTGACTGGTGTCTAGTTCTTTGTGGACTAACTCTACTATGTTTAACTTTTTACGAACAGACTTAATTGTGCCTAGCTCTTTGTGGACAAACTCTATTAGTGCCTGGCTCTTTACAAACAAACTTGATTAATACCTAGCTCTTTATAGATTAACTCTACTGGTGCCTAGCTCTTTGTAAATAGACTCGACTAGTGCCTAGCTCTTATGGACAAACTCAATTGGTACCCACTCAATAGGTGCCCATCTCTTTGCTGATAGATTCTACTGGTGCCTGATTTTTTACAAACAAACTCGACTAGTGCCTAGCTCTTTACGAAAATACTAGATATGTGCCCAACTTTTTATGGACTAATGAGGAAAAGGCATCTATCTCTCTATGGATTAAAAAAAAGGTGTCCAACTCTTTGAGGACTAAAGGAAAAAAGCATCCAGTGTTCTGTGGACTAAATGAAAAAGGCATCCAACTCTTTATGGACTAAAGAAAATGGCTTTCAGGGAGTTATGAATTTAGATATCTTACCTAGATGGTTTTTTTATTTGGAAAATTATGAGGCTAGGAATTTGTACCCAGAGTCCTTCCAAGATTTATGAAAATTAAGAAAATATACTTTAGTTTTTTAGTTATTTGACTTTTAGGGTCAGGAGTTTATACTTAAAACGTGTTAATTGTTGTATGATTAATACATAAAGATGCAAATGCATGCTTGATTGATACAAATATAATGATTTTAAAAGCCTAACATGGTTGATCAGTTATGATCCTGTTAGTTATTTACTCTCCCATGAGTTTTAATTGAGTGACCTATTACCCTACAGTTCACCAATCTTGCTCTAAATTTCTAGAGGCTTTGAATAATAAAGTTGTTTTTAGGAAGGTACAAATAACCCATGATTATGAAGAAAGGGTGTTAAGCTTGTTGGCTTATGTTTGAGGAGTCATCTGTTAAGTTTACTGGTAGGTTTGGTAGCTTTATCCTATCAATTGCAGTTTAAAATGTGGCTTTTAGTAGTTTAGGTGGATTGTTCTAAGTTTTGGGTGTGTTGAGAAAAAAGTGAAAAGGGAATTTTTTTTATATTTTTTGGTTGTGTTTTGCTAGGGCAAAGGTTTTAAACATGTTTTCAAGATGGAAAGGCTTGAAGGTAAGATTGGCTATGGTCTCAAGCTTCATTCTTGATCTTTAGACATGAAAAAAAGTCGTGACAAAGTTAGCATTTTTTTGAAGTAAAGCTAAGAAATCTTATTATCAGTTTTATTCATTTATCAAGTATTATCAATTAAATGATAAACATGATGCACATGGAATACAAGTGTTACAAAAAAGAATTAAAAGAGAAATCAAGTAATTTTATTCCACTCAAAAGAAAGAAGGTAATAGTTATGACAAAATTTAATATCATGAAAGATTTTGAGACATAAAAGAGTTAAAAATAATTTTTTAGACAATTGAATGTTAATGACATGAATCATTCACTAAGTGCTTTTGATAACTTTTCTTAAGTAAACAATTTTTCTAGTATCGATCGAACCCTGAGAAGGCTCTTCAGATTGCTTTTTAATGTGATGACTGCCCTAAGCTTAGGGGGGCATCAACTTTTCTCTCTAAGTTTGGGGTGAAAATAAGGCTCGATAAGGTATGTTGAGCAAGGCAAGAAGATTAAGTCATGATTTGGTGTCTTGGTCATAGTTATTAGTGTTGGTCTAGGCTGGTAATAGTTTGGCTTGATTAAGTTTGGGTAAGAGAGAGTCTAGTCACTTAAGCCTTTCTTTCGATTCTTCAACTTAAGCTAGTTTGTTTTCCTGGATGCCTCTTTTTTATCCTAGTTTTTTTTTGTCTAGCATAATATTTCTTGACAAAATCAAAATTGATAAGGTTAAACAAGTCACTACCATCCATCTCGATTAAAATGAGAGCTCTTTCAAAAAACATGCATTCCACCATGTATGACCTTTCCTTATTTGGAGTCCATTCTCCTTGAGTAACTTTACAGATCAAAAGGATTTGTTTAATCATTAGGTCACCTTATTAAAATTGATGAGGTTGGACCTTTTTGTTACGAGTTCTCATCATACATTTTTAGTGTATGTGCCCATAATAGATAGCTTTCATCCTTTTTCTCTTCAATGAGATTAAGCTACTCATATCAATCTTTAACTTATTTGGCTTCTTCTAGTTAAGATTCCATCAAAACCCTAAGTGAAGGATTTTGACCGTAATAAGTAGAATAGCCTCCATGCTATAAACTAAGGAAAATGAGGTAGCACTCATAGAAGTTTGAACTACTGTTTAATAGGCATGTAGTGCAGAAAGCAACCTTTTTTGTCAACTTTTGTATGTTTCAGCCATCTTTTCAACTATCTTTCTTAATATTCTTGTTATTTGCTTCAACTGCCTTATTCGTTTTCAGACGGTATAGGACTACTTATATTATTTTTTTTCAGGTTGCACACATTCTTTGTAATAATCTACTTTGAAAGCTTATATCTATAGATGATGTTCAATTTTATAAATTTGCGCATAACGAATTTGGTAAAATTAGTGTAAGAAGCCACTTCCACCCACTTGGTAAAATAATCCATACTGACCAAGATGAAATTGTACCCGTTAGAAGCCATATGAGTGATTGGTCTGATCATGTCCATGCCTCACATAGAAAAGGCCATCGAATTGTTATAACATGCAAAGGTCATGGTAGGACATGGATTTTATCCACACAGATTTGGCATTTATAGCACTTTCGAGCATGGTTGATGCAATCCTTTTCAAGGGTCAACCAATAATAGCTTGATCGGATAACTTGTTTCACCATTCAGTGTCTAGTGGCATGCATATCACAAATTCCCTTATAGGTTTTTTTGAAAATTCTTTTGGCTTTAGAGGCATCCATACATTGGAGTATTACCTGATCCTAACCTTTCTTTTATAAAATTCCACTTCCAAAATCGAAGCTAATAACTATTCTTTGGATGGTTTTCTTGTCAATTTCGATAGCATATTCAGGGTACTGTTGATCTTTGACATATAGGAGAATATCATGGTATCATAGTAGCCCATCTTTTTCTTCCTTTATGCTATAACAATGGGCCAAAGTTTTATGGATGTTTATTTGAATAAATGTCACCTTTGACTCTCAATTTACTTTAAACATGGAAGCCAAGGTTGCTAAAGCATCATCCATTTGGTTTTCTTCTTGAGGTAAATGTCATAAGCTAATTTCATCAAAATCTTGTCTTAACTCAAAGATTAGCTTTCCATATTACACTAGCTGGGCATCTCGAATTTTTCACTCTCTTCGTAGCTGATAGATTACTGTGCTAAATCCCTAAACATTTATAGAATTCTAATACCCCTTTTGATGGTGGTTTAGAATCCCATAATCCAAACTTTGTATTCAACTATATTATTAGTGTAATTGAAGTTTAGTCTGCTAGTGAAGAGGTAGTAGTTTCTATTAGATGAGACCATAATTGCTTTAATTTCATACCATAATGCATTTAAAGCTATATCAAAGTACATTTTCCAAGATTGGTTGCAATCATGAGTATCTTTTACTTTGGATATACATATTAAATCTTCATCTAGGAACTTAAAATCCAAAGGTTGATAGACATTCGCAGCTTGGCTCATCAAGAAGTCGGCACTACCCTTGATGGCTTTCTAGTTCACATATATGATGTCATATTCAAAGAGTAAGACTTGCCACCTGGCTAAACTTTCTGACAAGGTAGAGGTCTCACACAAGTGTTTGATGGGGTCAAGTTTGGCAGTTAGCCATATAGTGTGGTATAGCATGTATTGTCGTAGCCTTCGAGTTATCCAAACCAGAGCACAACATAGTTTCTTAATTACTTAGTAGTTGTTTTTACACTCCATGAACTTTTTGCTCAGATAATAGATAGCCTGCTCTTTCTTGCCCGACTTGTCTTGTCAACCCAATACGTAACCTATAGACTTGTCAAAAACTAACAGATAAGTATTAAAGGCCAACCTAGCACTAGTGGTACAACTATTGGTAGGTTTAAAAGGTAATGTTTGACTTTGTTAAAGGCTTTTTGACATTCTTCATCCATTCTCCAAGATTCTACTTTTGAGGTAATCAGAAGATTGGATCGCATTTGTTAGTTAGTTAAGATATTAATCTAGCTATATAGTTCAATCCCTCTAGAAAACTCCCCACTTCCTTTTAAGTGCGAGGTAAAGAAAGGTTTTAAATGGCTTTGACTTTGTCAAGTCAATTTTGACCCTTTATTCACTCACAATGAAGCCCTCATGGCTTGCCAGAGCTGATGTTGTAGGTGCACTTATCAAGATTTAGTTTGAGCTGGTATCTATGCACCTATTTGAAGAGTTTCTAAAGATTGATGACATATTCACTCTTCTTTGGTGATTTGGCAATCATATCATCGACAAAAACTTTTATTTCCTTATGCATGAGGTCATGGAATAATGTCACCATTACTTTCTGATAAGCTACTGCAACATTTTTATGTTCGAAAGGTATAACTTTGTAACAAAAAGTGCCTCACTTGGTCATGAAAGTGGTTTTCTCCGTCTCCTTAGGTGTGATTTTTAATTTGGTTATAGCTAGAGAATCTATCCATGAATGAAAATAAGGAATTTTTTGTGGTGTTATCTACTAGAGTGTCAATGTGGGGCAAAGAAAAGTTATCTTTTAGGCTAGCCCAGTTTAGATCCTTGTAGTCTATGCACATCCGTACCTTACCATCCTTCTTAGAGACCAAGACTATGTTGGCTACCTATTTGGGGTGCTTGGCTACTTTGAGAAATCCCACCTCAAATTGCTTCTTACTTCTTTTTTGATTTTCAAAAGCATCTTCGATTTCATTCTCCTAAACTTTTATTCTATAGGCTCGAAAGTTTAAGGGAAAGTTTATGGACCACATTGATGGTGTTCGATCTGGGCATGGCCTAGTAGGACCAAGCAAACATGTCTTGATATTCTTAGAAAAGATTCATCAATTTGATTTGGCTTGATGGGTTTATGGATGTTTCGATCTTAACTTCCTTTTGGTCCATCTTTATTTCTAGGTTTATGATTTCAATGGGTTCTTCATGAGGTAATATCTGTTTTTCTTTCTATTCAATTAGCCTTAGCAAATCTGGGGGTACTAGGTTTTCTTTAGAATCCCCTTCAAACTTGACCTCACTAGTGTAGATCAATTACTCAAAATTAATTTTCAGAATCTCAATATGGATATTCATGTCACTTTCATCTAAGTACCTAAAATTGCGAAAAAAAATAGAGGCGAAAAAATTTGTAGAGAAAAGTTTAAGAATGGACAAGAAAAAAATGAAAATGCGACACAAGAGATGAAGTGCATAATGCTTTGACATTTTCATTGATAATAGTTAATAAAAGGACGCCTATATCAAAGATCTTACAATGTTTTTGGGCAAAAGCATATAAGTTTAGTTTACAGCATTACTTTGAAATAGACTTGAACATTATAGGTATATCAATTTTAGTCTAAACACTTAGAAAAATACTAGAAGGCATAGACTGATCTCTCGGTCTATTGATAACATCTTTGGTTCATCAATCACATTAATGGAGAAATCCCTAAATGCCTTGTTTAGTATGAGCATAACATTGTCGGAGTCAATATTCACACGTCCCCCTGAATAGAAACTTTCCTAAAATAGTGGAAGTAACATCGGTTCATGCCTCAATTCCTGTCCCAATAGATAGGCCATCTTTTTCTCAGGACCTTTTTAAGCTTTCTTTCTTTTCTACTGTGCATTAAGGTTGAACCCCAAACCTTTCTCCTTAATTTGATTAACAACCTTTAAAGCTCTAGCAATACCTTGAATATTTCTTTCGAGCTCTTAGCCAAGCTCTATTACCGATAGCCAACTTTCGACCTATAGAATGCTCATTGATAAATAAAGCTCAATCACTAGGAAGCCTTTTTTGACATAAGTGGTGCTGATGAGCTCAAAAAACTGAAAAGAAGATTCCAAGACTCGGGCTCCATATACAGGGCATCAATAAAAGTAGTAGCAATAATTTTTTTCTCTCCCTTGATGCTGATGACTTGGTTTTCAATGATGAATTTTAGTTTTCTAGTGCAACGATAATGGGTTCTGCTACTCCAGAGTGAATCAATGGCCTTTCTAACAAGTAATTATATAATGAAGCAATGACTATCACATGGAAGTCTACTTTAAGGATGCAAGGGCCAATTTACAGTAAGATAGTGATGTTTTTTACAACGTCTTCACAAGTTTAATCGAATGCTCACACGACCTATAATTATTTCTGATATAAGACGTGTCGATGGGGAGCTTGTTCAAGCAAGATATAGGGATTACATTCAAAGCTGACCCATTATCAATAAGCATCTTAGGCAACTTGTTGCTTTTGCAATATATGGTGTTGTGAAGGGCCTTCTAGTTACCCCATTCCTATCGTGATCTAACTGGCCTATTGAGATATCATGAGGAACCTATGCTTCATTCAAGACTTTAGGGAGAGCATTCTTGTGAGCTTTGGAATTCAATAGCAATGACAGCACAGATATCTTAGCAAGTTGCTTGGTCAACTGATTAATGATGTTGTATTTGTTGTGCTTGATGGACTTAGAAAACTTGGTAGCCTCTTTCTCACTTACCAATTCCTTGATTATTGTTGGATCCGACTCTTTGGTCATAGTCTTTGAAGCTTGTGGGATAAGAGTAGTAAATCTTTGTTGAGCATTGCTTTCTGATGTGATAAAGGCATAGCATCTATCGTTGCAAGTCAGTGGCTTATTCCTGAGAGGTTAAAATTGGTTGTTTGTTGGCTGGATTCTTTGGTAATTGAAGTTTTACTTTCAAACATCCAAGGTACTGCCTAGTTCTTTTTATAAGAAAAAGATGATGAATGACCATTCTCAATATAAGTTGAATAGGGATAGGTTTGATATTTGATTGGCTGGCAAAGAAGACCAATGGCCTTCCAACCCCGTAGAAAGGATCTTCATGTACCTTTCTACGGCATTTATAGAAGATATCACATTTGTTGACTTAATGAAAGAGGTTTACTTTTTATCATAGAATTCAATCCTACCCTCGTTCATCATTCTTTAGACCATTGCAAGAAACGTTTTGCATGTTTAGAAAGTATGACTACGAATGGTATGAAAGTCATAAAAATTAGCAAATCCCTCTTCTATCCTTTTGACCCTATGGACTAACTTTACTTGCACCAGGATTTTCCAAACTAGATTCATAGGTGTTTTAACTTTGTATTCTTTATGATTTCACAGTCATCTTCAATACCTATTGCATTTGCAATTGATTCAGTGTGAGTTTAGAGCAAGCTAGATCCAATACTAGATTTTAGCCCTTTTCATCTTCAATTTTTTTCTTTGCCTTTAAAGATATGTTTTCCAATCAAGTCATCTTTTATGGCCTCATCTATCATTTCAAACAATATGACTACATCTGTGAAGCTTTTCAGGATGTTTTTTACTATTTTCTCATAAAAGAGTGCTTATAAGGTGTCAATGAACTAACAATCATCATTTTCTCTATCAACGGGGGGTGAATCTAGGAGGCCTTCTCTATCCACCTTTTAGCATACTACTTAAAGCTTTTATTAGCTCTCTTTTCCATGCTCATGAGAGAGAGGCAATTAAAAATTTGGTTGGTGGTAGGTCTCTCCTCATCTATGGCATTAATAGATAGGCTGATGCATTTTTCCTACTCCTTGTAGAACTCAATTTTGGACTAATTCATCATCCTTTAGACCATCTCCATGAAAGGTGGGCAGTGTTATAGAATGTCTTTGTCCATAGTAGCAACAAAAGAGATCAGTGGCTTCTTCATTTTGGCTTTTGACTTTTGACACTATCATGGCCTTTATAAAGGCTTACCTATCTTAGACATTGATGTCTTGACCTCTTTGATGCTTTTCTTGACCTAAAGCTTTTTGCATTGATTATTGCATTAACCTTTAGTTTCACATGATTTGAGAGAGGGTTAGCTCCGAAAATAGGTCATGGCCCTTGTTTGACCTTAATCACACTTTTTTCTGGGAGACTTTGTGCTTTGCTCTTGAACGATGTGCAATTCTTAATAGAATGGCCTTGTGCCTTGATATAATACTCACAGTATGCATTTTCATTTTACCATTTAGGATGTAGGGCTGACATTGGATTTATGAAGATTAAAACCACCAACTGACTCGCTAATAGATAAAAGGAAATCTCTTTGTAGGAGTAAGGAAGTGAATCTAAGTGTTCCCTTTTGCAGGGTACTTGTTGATTATTTAGAGCTCTTGCATTATCCACATTATGAGGTTATGCACTTTAAATAGTGTCTTGAATGGGATTCATCATGAAACTCATTGTTGGGGTAAATCCAACATAATAGGCTAGCTTTGGCATTAGTGAGTAGGAATTGGAACTTGAATATGCAATGTCGGGGAAATATATGCTTTGTGTCAGATACCAACTTTGAGAAAACTTAATCGAGCTCTCATTAATGGTATTCACCTCATTCTCTTTGCCTTTAGTCAACGTCCTTTTGCTCAAGCTAAATGACTCCCCATTGGATATCTTGCCACTTTTGCTAGCATTGTCAATCATCTTGCCCAATATAGCCATGTTGACAAAATTCTTTATGGCATTTCCTACTAGCTATAAAAGAGAGCTAGCAATGTATTGAAGAACATGACTATTATTTCTTTTTTTGTCAAAGAAGTGTAAACTTTAGTTGGTTTTTTCTTTCTATCTTTAAGCATATTGTCTAAAACTTCCAACAATTTTCTTCTCCATATTCATGACAAAGATATGATCCAAAGCCCAGTTAGATACATGTTTATATCACTCTATGAAAGCACGAGCTAGATCTATCTATGTTTGAATTCTTACAAGATCAAGCCCTATATACCAACGAATGCCAGATTAGGCTGTTCTGAAAGCAATGGATTAATAGCTTCTTATTCTTCTCATATCCGGCTATCTTGTGGCAATACATGAGAAGGTGTGATGTGGGATCTGTAGTCTTTCTGTACTTTTCACAGTCCAGCACCTTTAATTTAGGTGGGATGACGAGATTGGAGAATAATATCAAAGATTTGGATTTATAACCCAAATTTGTCACTTTTTTTACAGCCCTGAGGTGCTTTTCTGGTGATCAATACTTGTTTAAATCCTATTAGTTTTAGAAAACCTTTTTGCTTTTTCTTGCTTCACTTACTCATCAAGTTTTAGGACTACAGATCTTACTCGTAAAGAGCCGACACCTAAAATCCTTAAACTAAATAGGGTGCCACTACAGGGTTAATATTAATGAATGGTTAAGATGATGGGATGTTGCTAGAGAATATTGTTCATGTGATGCCACTTCATGTGCATTGGTGGCTTCAGTGCCACCATTCAAGTTGTTTTTGGGATTGACCAGTCTTTTACTCCCATCAACAATGCTTGTTTGCCCTTTGTCCTTTAAAGCCTCAGATAATAGCTTGGTTAATTCTGCAATCTGAGCTTGGAGTTCCTTATTTTTACGAAATGACAGCTCTTAAAACTCCCTATACATGACTTTTAATTATTCGATATGGGCTTCATGGTCATTTTCCATGGCTCTTCGATGTCTACTTAAACGGTTGATTTCATGTTTCAAAACACCTTGCACTTTATAGGATTAGCCGGATTAGACTTTTATGATATGCCATAAGCAAGTTTGATGAAATGATGGTGAGTATGCAATTATGATAGTAAATGACCATTAAGATAAATGAATGGATAAAGCAAATAAAGAATTAGGTTATTTATGCAAATGCAAGAGGGATAATTTGATTGTAGAACAGCTTCACCAATAGTATCTTTCATTAAATTAATAAAATATCCCAATTAGATATGATTACATTTGGAAATGCCTGGCACGGTTACATTATCTACTCATGTTTTAAGAATTCTTGTTTATGGTCTCCAACGGGCAGGATCTCGTATTAAGGACCTGGCTACATCCATCATGTCCTCAACCTCTAACCAGGCTACCTGAACTCACTCATGAGATGATGGTAGTAGTCTTGATAATTTTGGCATGCCTGATCAACTATCTGTAGTGATTCTTGCTCTTGTCATTCGAAGGCTCTTACTAATTCATCAACTTGGCCTTAGTGAACTTGTAGGAAATGCCCTAAGTCTTGAATCTTGAGTGTTAAAGTCTCATTCTCAACCTAGTTTACCCTCAAATCTTGTACCTAGGCCTCAAGACTTTCAATTTTGCTGTAGTAGGTTGATGTGAAAACACATGCTCTGATGAGCTTCCTTTTGTTAACCTTAGCATCTTTTTTCTATTGGTTTAACTCCTGATTACCGCTACAAACTCTGCCTCCTACTCAACTGATGACCTACAGATATGCTAGTGCTTGTTTGCCTTTTAGAGTGCTAATAATCTTTAGTCAGGCTATCAAGATCCTCTTTGAGGTGGTTCATCTCCTTAACAACTCGATTCAACTCTCTGTCTCAAAGGTAAAGGTCTATTTGTAGCTAAGTCTTCTCTTTTTCAACTGAGTGATCTCTTTGGAAAAAGTTGTTTTCTCTTGTTCGAATTTCCTATTAAATAGTTAGATTTTGGAAAGAGCCTCACAAATTAGGCTTTGAATTATCCCATCATCAAGTAGTGTTAAATACATGCAGGCCCTCCACTCATTATATCTTAGGGTCACATTGTTACCTCCTTAATATCTCTCCATGTAGTGAACCTCTCTCCAAGCATGGAAAGCTGATTGGACTTTTGATTTGTAATCGACTTCACCATACTCGAAGTTCCAATGCTCGAGGTTTTGAAAGAAAGGGATGATTACTAACATTGAAATTGTCGTTAAACTAGAGAAGTACCTAGCTGGTGTCGCAACGTAGCCTGTATATGAATCTTGACCAAGCTCGACTTAAATAGCCCTTATTCCTATATTTATTGATATATCATTATTTTATATTCTTTTACTTCTATTGGCCATATTGTTATTAATATTTTCTCATCATCGGGGATGGGGTGGCTGAGATGAATCGCTCACTTGACTTAACCTTAAATAATCATTACGAAAGTCGCCACTAATCTGTTTATGCTAAGTGAGATTGTTCACCTAACAGAGTTTGTATTTCAAGGATTTTGAAATCCTAAAATACCAACTTCATAGTCCATGATCATATCACAAATCATATAAAAAAGGTTTGATCGTCAATTACAATCACAAGTAAGGATCAACCCTCTCGTATGCTCAAGATCGATACTTTATTAATTACATGTTAACTTGAATTTTAATTTTTATCCAATTTCAACATATGGCATCTAATTGTAATTCCTAAAATAATATTTTATGAAACCAATTTATTATTCCATGTTAGGAAAATCGAGTTTTTAAAATTTTTTAAAATCAAAATCTGTTCCATACCCCACAGAAGGACCAATCGAACATGAAAGTTTTTTTATCATTCTCACTTATACCCTATTGGAAAACCAAAGGAACACAAAATGTTTCAAAAACCAAAATATCTATTGCACCTTGATGAATGGACGGAGGAATGTGAAAGATTTTATTTTTTCAAAATCTATAAAAGTCTCGATTTTCACTTTGAAAAGAATATCTTGTTATTAAAATAATTCGTAAAACCCCTCTCATATTTTAGAAGAACTCCCACATATTGTTTTAACTTAGAGACATAGCCTTAATTTTCTAAAAAAAAAATTGATTTTATTAAAAATATTAATAGAGTATCCTAAGACCAAAAAATAGTCTAAAATGACACATCTATCTGTAATGTATACTTTCGACACAAAAGTATCATACTAATCACATAAGACTTGGTTCTAATGCAAAATTACCACAATGCGTTTAGGGTACACCTTTGATATAAAAGTATTTTGGTAACCTTAAAGGACTAAAAAATGATCATAGGAGGGCGAAACTATCCGAAATACACACCTTTGGAACAAAATCATCCTGGTGACTACATTAGACTCGGCTCTAGGCAAAAATACCAAAATGCCCTTGAGCTATACTTTTGACATGAAGTATCTCAGTAATCCTAAAAGACACGAAAAAAGATTATAGAAGGGTGAACCTATCATAAATGCACAGCTTTGGCATAGAAACATCACGATGACTGCATTGAACTCAATTCTAGGGAAATTGCCAAAATGCCTCTAGGGTATACTTTTGACATAAAAGTATCTCAATAACCCTAAGGGACTCGATAAAGGTAAAAAATGATGATTTTTACCCTAAATGGATAGTTTGGATATCAAAGGTGACCTAAAATGCGAAACATGCAATTAAGTCCTTAAATTTTTCAAAATTATGTTTCATACCCTAACAAAGAACTAAAAGAATACAAAAGATATTAATATTTTCTACACCCCACTAAAGGACCAGTGGAATGCTAAAAATGTTTCAAAATAACAAAAATATCCTAAATGAGAAATTTAATTTGAAATGACCATTTTAACCCTAAAATGCTAAGCTTTCCTAATGATCCCTAAATTTTCTTAGATTTGCAAATTAATCCCTACGTATTAAAACATAAAATTAGATATAAAATATGTTGACATCTACATAAAAATCACATCCAAAATTCATAAGTAAGGCTTGGCCAAACATGGATGGTTTGGTAAATTTTTTTAATATTTGCAAAGAAGTCCCTAAACTTTCTAAAATTACAAAATGACCCCAAAAATCAAAAAAAAAATCTCTACTTGATAAAATGCATAAAATATATTCTTAAATGTGTGTGAGAGTTTTGGTCAAGCATGTTTGCCTAAAAATTATTTTTATTTTTTATTTCTTACAAATTAGTACCTAAACCTTTTATATTTACCAAGTAGCCACAAAAAAAACATCATATACACATGTGCATTAGGTTTGCAACCCTAAATAATCTATCAAACAAATTTTTTCAACTCAATAATCACATATCTAAGCTTCATCAAACACAAATCAACATAATCATATAATAAATCATAAAAATAAATAGATAAACATATTATCTCAACATGTCAACAAGAAAATACTAAGAAAAATAGCATATATATGATCATATATATGATAAATATAACAAAAACCAACATCATATTAACAAAAACATGATTCATAAAGAAAAACAACTTATTAGCAAGAAAAATTAAATAAAACAATTAGATCAAAGAAAATGTTCATGGCCATCATGCTTAGTCTTTTAACATGGATCAAAATCTATAAACTTAAGCATGATTTTGGCTCAAACAAGAGGAAAAATGAATAAAATGAAGAAACTTTAAAGCTTTAGGAAGAAATTTGCCTTAATAAAGCTTGAAAAAAACTTCGTATTTTGCAATGTTGTTTTTTTCTTTTTTTTTTCTTCTAAGTCAACAAAAATTTACTTGAAGTTTTCTTCCATTATTTATAGGGGGGAGAACCAACCAATATGTTAGTTGAAATCAAGCTGGCCGAATGGCCTTCTTTTTTCCCCTTTTTTTTTAATTTTATTTGCATGGGTAATTGCAATTTTGATAAAAATTGCATCAAATGGATGCGTACCAATGGTCATATCATAATATTTTTCATGATTATCTAGATAATATCATCTAATGGGATAATTGGAAACCAATTAAATTGGTCAGGGAAAAGTTAAAAATTAATTAGACTAGTTTCCATGAAACTAGTAAAAAAAATTAATAATTAAATTAAAATTAAAATGGCAATAATAAATAAAAAATTAAAATTAAAATTAATAATCTTAAAATTTTTGTTTAGAAATCCAAAACTCGTAAAATCTAAAACTCTGTATTTTACAATGTTGTTTTTTCTTTTTTTTTTCTTCTAAGTAAAAAAAAATTTACTTGAAGTTTTCTCTCATTATTTATAAGGGGGAATCAACCAATATCTTAGCTGAAATCAAGCTGGCCGAATAGCCCTCTTTTTTTCCCCCTTTTTTTTCATTTTATTTGCATGGGTAATTGCAATTTTGATAAAAATTTGCATCAAATGGATGTGTACTAATGGTCATATCATAATATTTTCTCATGATTATCTAGATAATATCATCTAATGGGATAATTGGAAACCAATTAAATTGGTCAGGGAAAAGTTAAAAATCAATTAGACTGGTTTCCATGAAACTAGTAAAAAAATCAATAATTAAATTAAAAATAAAATGATAATAATAAATAAAAAATTAAAATTAAAATTAATAATCTTAAACAAAATTTTTGTTTAAAAATCCAAAACTTGTAAAATTATACAATAAAAATCTTTAAGAAAAAAATTGATATATATAAAATTCAAAACTAAAAAAAAAAATTAAATTTTCAAAAATTAATTTAGTTTGAATTTAATAAAAATATTTTAATAATTTTAAAAACAATAAATTCGAAAAAATCCAACCAAAAAAAATTACAAAGTAAAAAATTTTATATTTTGGAAACAAGAATATCCACAAAATGGATTGAAATTTTCAAAACTTATTTTATGGTAACTTAATGGGAATATTTAAAGAATTTTGAAGTTCAAGACATGAGACAGTTCTACCAAAAATTTTACAAATAAAGAAAGCTCATCTTTTGGAATCGAGAGAAATTTAAAAATACTTTGAAACTTATAAAATAAATTAAATACAACATATTATCCAGAATATTAATAAAAATGGTAAAGATGAAAATCTGAAGTCTAAAACAAGTTTTTACAAAAAAATTCATGAGCAAACACTTGCAATACTGTGAAAAATTCAAAAATAATTAGCAAAATTGATAAATTGACACCCTAAATACTTTTGATTTTTTGGAATGCATATCAGCATAAATACTATGCAGGAATCGGTAAAAATATATGATGGTCAACTTTTTGAATTTTACAAAGAAGTCTAAAAAAATGCCTAGATATGGGAAATTTGATCACGATGTTATCTGCAAAAATAATTTTCAAAATTTGATAGGAGAATATTTAAAAACTGACTTTTTTCTTGAATATTCATCATTTTTATTCGAGATCGGCTTTCCAATGGTACTTTTTCTATCACATGCTAATACGACCATCTATGGGTGACAAAATATGTTACAAAAACATGTCGACCCTTATTAGGGCGACAACTATGTTCCTAGTCTCGGATAATTGGAACTATTAAAAAAAAGATCCAAACGAAATTAGGTGTTTACAGCTGCCTCTCTTTGGTCATTGCTGAGAATCAGAAACAAGGCTAAGACCAAATAAACATAATTTTTTTCGAGCTATTATGTTTTTAAAAAATAAAAAATCAAATCGAATAAAATCAAATTACATTAAATATATTCATTAAAAATAAATAACAAAGGGTGAAACCTAGGTTAAGGTGGGAATGAAGACTATGATGAAACCTAAGTGTAAAAGCTTACCCAGGGCAAAACTGGTACAGTCAAATGAGAATGACCAGGATGTAACCTAAGTCTAAAAGGTTGACTAGGGCAAAACTGATATAGTCAAATGAGCATGACTAGGAAGTAACCTAGGTTTAAAGGGTTGACCATGGTAGAACCACTACAGTCAAATGAGGGTGACTAGGATGTAACCTAGGTCTTAAATGTTGATCAAGGAAAAATCAATACAATCAAATGAGGATGACCAACATGTAACCTAGGTCAAAAGGTAGACTAAGATGAAATAGATATAGTCAAACAAGGATGATTAAGATGTAACCTAGGTATAAAGTGTTACTAGGACAAAACTGATGCAGTCAAATGAGGATGACCAGGATGTAACCTAGGTTAAGAGGTTGACTAAAAGGAAATTAATATAGTCAAAAGATGATGACTGAGATGTAACTCAAGTTTAAAAAGTTGACTAGGGCAAAGCTGATATTGTCAAACGAGGATGACTAAGATATAACCTAGGTCTAAAGGTTGAATAGGGCAAAATCAATACTGTCAAACGAGGATGACTAGGATGTAACCTAGATTTTAAAGGTTAACCAGGGCAAAACCAATCCAATTAAAAAAAGATGAGCAAGATGTAACCTAGGTCTAAAGGGTTGACCTGGGCAAAACTACTACTGTCAATTAAGGTGAAAATGACTGATATTTGAGTTGTTTGAAGGAATATACCAAAAAGCTCTTTCTGATATCATCTTTAACTTTGGATCTGCAAATTATAATGATGCAAATGCATTAAGAATACACATGATGAATTTTCATAATTTAATTTTCTTTATCAATGTCTGATCTAGCTTATTTTGGAATTGAATTTGTCTTTTTTGGAAAAAGTGACCGACATTTTTTCTTCATTTGATGGAATAGGCCCATATTTCTGCTTAAGGAATAAAGGCGTCTTCAGAAAACTATAGGGATCTCTTTTCTTTTTGGTAGAGGGAAGCCAGTGCTTGAACTTGAATTTGAAAAATTTTTAAATATCATTATAGACATAATACAATGGCACTTGAAAGGTCAAACTAGTGATGCACCAATATCATCTAAGAGCTGAAAAAGAAAAACATGATGGGGAATATATGGTTTTTAAAATTTAGATCAATAACCAAAACAAACTGATAAAAGGTTGAAGAAGAATAGCATTATGGGGAATATGTAGTTTCTAAAATCTCCCATCAATAACCGAAACAAACTGATAACAGACTGAAGAAGAATAGCATGATGGGGAATATGTAGTTTCTAAAAATTTTCCATCAACAATCGAAACAAACTAATAACAGGCTAAAGAAGAATAGCATGATGGGAATATGTGATTCCTAAAAATTTGCCATCAATAGCTGAAACAAACCGATAACAGGCTATTGCATGATGGGGAATATATGGTTTTTAAAATTTTTTGTCAATAGCTAAAACAAACCAATAATAGTAAGAGTAGCCTAATAGTTGTAGAATAAGATCTTTAATTTTTCTTTTATGAAATCATCTAAAAGGATTTGACTTTCTTTTTGTTGAGATTCTGCTCAAAAATGTCATTTGACCACCGTAATCCTTCCTAGAATGCTGGAAGACTTTAGGATATCAACTAAGATCCCTATAATGTTTTGACATTCTAGAGTAATTCAAAGAAATCAACTTATCACCTTTTCATCAATTTCCATTTCCTTAAAATGTTAATTATCATTTACCAAAAATGTTAGCATAGTTAAAAAAGATAGTCTAACAAAGGTATGAATGAAAACATGCACTTGTATTGCAATAATGAAAGAAGATATAATATTACCTTTTTTTTTATCAAAATAATGGTAAACTACAAAAGAGTTTTGGATATTGCTTTGACAAATGAAATCTTTCATTCAGTTTTTTAAAGATTTCTCTTAATAGAATGTTTACTTTGGCATAAATCCATCTCTTGAAAAT
>JBBYHK010441436.1:0-21840 GCA_038382065.1 Adansonia grandidieri
TATATGATAAAATAATAATTTATCAAAAAATAAATCATATCATGAGCTTTGAAAGCATTGTTAATAAAGTATATCATAAATTTATTATTTTTTAATTTAATTAGTTAAACTTATTAAATATTGACAGTTTATGCATGTTAGAAATAAAATTTTAAATACGTATTTGAATAATAATAATAATTATTATTATTACTATTATTATTATTATTATTTAAAGTAATGATAATAATTAGAATCTGATAAAAATATAACAAAGTAATAAATAAATTAAAAAATATTAAGGGCATAATAGATAATACCATATCAAAATTGAAAAAAATCACATGTTAAACTAGCAATTAGACCTGCCTATGAGCTAAATGATCTATCCATAAGCCAGACAACCTGCCCAACACAATAGGCTTGGCACGATCAAGCCCAGGTCTTAGATTTTAAGTTTCAAGTATGCTTGACCTGAAACAGTATTTTTTTAAATAAAATAACATATTTTATTTAAATTTAATTATAAAATATATAAATATTAATATAAAAATAACTTTTTAATATTATGAACAATGATTTGTACTTAAATAGGTCAGCCAAGACAAATTCGGCCCTGAGCTTAGAATTCAAAAATTTTTCGGGTCATCGATAGGCCCATAGAACCGAACTAAGATTTTTTTAGGCCAGACGGGGCCAAATTCGTGCCTAGCTTAGAATTTAAAATTACGTAAAAGTGATTACATTTAACATAAAATAAAAAAAAATGATGTAAACTATACTCAAACCCGAACCCGAACCTGGATTGGCCCGAACCTGAATTGACCTGAACGCGAATGAGCCCGAACCTGAATGGACCTGAACTCGAATCAGCCTGAACCCAAAAAAACACAAACCTGAAATGACCCGTTCCAAACCTGCCCAATTGCCACCTCTAAATGCGATACGTGTGGATATATAAAGTATACGTAGGGATGGCAATTGAGTGGGGTAGGGATGCATATTGCAAAATCCACCTCCACTCCACTAGTGCACTACTCTGCTCTACCGCCCACCCTGTTTCATTATAGATGTTGAATTTTCAGTACCACTATTGCCTCCATGGATATTGGATACATCTATTACTGCCTCGCACTGCTTTACCTATCTAATATTTTTTACTTAGTTATGTTTTTTTATTCAAATAATAAAGTATACATTTTAAGAAAATATATTTTTAAAGAACAATAAAACATAAAGCATACATTACTAGAGATATAAACATATAATTACCATATCATCCTTCTTAAAAAAGAATATTTAAGAGTAAAATAGTAATTTCAATTCATGCACAGGATAGGGTAGAGTATGCAAATACCATAATTGCTCCATACCTGCCTTTTAAATAAAAAAACCTCTCTGTCCTGCCTTGCCTCCATTATTAAAAAAAAAATAAAAACCTCTCCACTTGGCGCGGATTAGTTCAAAATCCATTGCACAGTTTGAGTTTTGGTCATCCCTAAGTATACAATAAGAGGCACCTCATTATTTGTCTCGACGTAGACTATATGTTGATCTTAGTAGTAATGATAAGATCATTAGAGCTATTGTATCATGGTTAACCAGTAAGTTCAATATAAAAGATATGGGTATAGCAGATATGATTTTAGGAATTAAAATTTCTAGATCGCAAGATGGATTAATATTGACTCAGGATCATTTTGTGAATAAGATTCTTGAGAGGTTTAATAAGAATGATACAAATATAGTTGAAATGCATGCATATGTAACTTTACATATAATGAAGAATACTAGTGATGAAATATCTCAAGTTGAATAAATAATTGGTAGCTTAATGTATCTAATGAACTACACAAAATCAAACATAGCTTACTCACTAACCAAACTGAGTAGATTTATGAGTAATCTTGGACAGGATCACTAAAAGGCTATTGTAAGGGTATTGAAGATATCTGAGATACACCTCAAATTATGTAATGCATTATAAGAGATATCTGGCTATACTTGAAGGATACAATAATGCTATTGAAATCGGATGTTAGAGACTTGAAATCCACTAGCCGATTTATCTTTACTATTTAAGGATCTATAGTATCTTGAAAATCTTCTAAACAAACATGTATAGCTAGATCCACGATGGAATCTGAGTATAGCTTTACATAAAGTTGGAAAAAAAGCGGAGTGGCTTTAAAATACGAGATATTTGACTGTACTTGAAGAATACAATGATGCAATTGGATATCAGATACTAAATACTCAAAATCCACTAGCAGATTTATCTTTACTATTAGAGGAGCTGCAATGTCTTGGAAATATTCTAAGCAATAGCCAGATCCATGATGGAATCTGAGTTTATAACTTTAGATAAAGTTGGAGAAGAAGCAAAGTGGCTTCAAAATTTTTTAGAAGATATTCCACGGTAGTCAAAACCTATGAAGGCGATATGTATACATTACGATAACCAATTCATAATTGGTAGGGCACAAATTACTTTTATAACGATAAATCTACACATTTATCGAAGACATAATACCTGTAAGATAGTTGCTCTAAAATGAGATTATCTCTATTAATTATGTAAAATTAAAAGATAATTTTACAGATTTGCTTACGAAAGGCTTAAGGAAAGAGTAAGCCTATTAATAATGCAAGGAAATGGGATTTAAACCTATAAAATAAAAGTAACATAATGGCAACCTAACCTAATTGACTAGAGATCCCAAAATCTAGGCTCAAAGGGGCAACCAAGATAATGGTAACTTAGAGTGAGCACTAAAGAGTGAAACTTTTACCCATTCTTCTGGTGAATTATTGCTGTTTCCAATGAACCTAGGTTAAGTTATGCTTTTAATGATTCTTATAGCTTAAAGAAAACAAATGAGGTATTGGAAGATATTTTTGATAAAAGATCACCAATGTGAGTATGAAACTTGACCATTTCTGTGAGAATTGACAAGGCTAAATTCTCTAGAGCAATCTCTAAAACTAAGACATGTTCGGGGCCAAAATGAACACAACTATGAGAATCGAGGGTTTTCAAAGACAGAAGTGTGACATCTATTATCTTGGTTTACAAGAAAGGTTGAATAGTTCAAGAAATCAAGTTCACTAGTTAGTCAAGTAAATCTGATAGCTGTCGCTATGAAAGGTTCAAAGCCAAAAGCTACCTATTCTGATGCAATAACTTGTCAAGTTATTCTCTCTCATTTCGAGTCAATTTGTTGTCTTATTTGCACAATTTCCATTCATGTGAAGGATTATTGGATATCAATAGGCCAATTTATGTGTATATATACAAAATATGTATACCAATATGTAGGTTGAATATGTAAATCTATGGTGTATAAATACGCTATACATTTAATATCCATGGTGAATGAGAAATTATTCTCAAGACGTCCACTTGAAGAGGAAGAATGTTTGTTTGGAAGTGTTGGGTGGTGAACAATCCTACATCGATAACTTAAAGGCTTAATAATGTGGTATATATTAGCCAAGTTCCAAATTGTCGTCAGTCCCCAAAAGGCAACCAAGCTTTTACTTTAGGGTTAAGGTTTACGCAAGGTTATACCACATATGCGCACACTACTATCATTGAGCCAAGCCGAGCTAGGCCAGGCATGGGCCTAGGCTTGGGTTGAAAAGTTAAGTGGGTTAAATCTTAATTTTTTGGAGCCCAAACCGTCAATGTTTAAATTCAACCAAAATTATATTTGGATAAAATATTCCAGTTTAAAATCTTTATCCAAATTTTTTTATTTTAAATTTAATATTTGTAATGGAATTTTTATTTTAAACAGCTTTATCCGATTGTTTAGATTTTAAATTTAAATTTTGATTCAACTTTTATTCTTCACCAACTGATTGAATAAGGTTTTAACCCCTATAAATAGGTCAAAACCAATAAAGAAAATCCATAAAAAAACACACTGCTTTCCTCTATTACTCCTTTGTGTTTATCTATTCTTAGAGAGAGAAAAATGTCCTGCTCCTTAGTTTGTGGTGTAATTGTCGGTGAGTGCTTTTGACTACTGATGTGATTGAATAGGCCTTGGAAATGAGTTGCAGATACTGGTAAGCACTCGAAAGGTAGGTAAAAATCGTTTTAAGGTCAAAGATTCAAATCTTGACTCAATTGGTGCAATCTCTATTCTTCGAATTCGATAAAGTAATTTACACATATTTTTGTCCATTAATTTTATACTTTTGATTATCAATTATTCTTTAACAGTTTGTTCATGTATGCGGCATCTAGCAACCAAACAAAATGAATCATGATAGAGCCAAACTTGTACAGAATCAGCCTTGGATTAGTAAAGTGATTGTGTGTGAGAGATGGATCTTAATTACATGGATTGAATTGAACCCAATCAAGGAAGCCTATAGAGTTCAATTCGGATAAAGCTACGTAGCAATTAACATTTGCTAGAGAAAATCTACAATAGTGATAGCTAAATATAAAATTCAACACAACAAGAGGGCCAGGCTAAAATCAAGGATTTTGGAAGATTTCGATGTGACGAGACTCATAATAGCTCAAGTTAATCTCCTTAGAAAGTCACTAAGAAGGATTTAGTCTTGGAGAAAGTCAAGCAAACGGAAGAGATACTTTAGCCTTCATTTGAAACTATTATCAACTAAATTTTAGCACACTCATAAAAGTAGATAAAATTGTTTTTTCTTTTAATTTTATTTTGAAAAATAATATATCAAGCTTTAAAATGATTGGTAATTTTTTTAAATAAAAAAATGAGATGTTATTTGTTTCAAATAAGAAGATGAATTTTTTTAAAAATTTGGATAGTTAACTATTACTTCAAAGGAAAAGACACAAATACTTTAATTTTATATTTATTCTAAGAAGTTTATTTGAATTTTTTTTTTTTTGTAATTTCTATAATTGAATTGATGTCACTTGAATCATAACATTAACTCTATCAAGAGTTTCATAATAGTATAGACTTTTAGGAAGAGAGTATTTCGGCTTGAATTTGAAGGATTTAGAAACAGCTGAAGTTAAATTTCGACCGGCAATTACATGGAGTGGAGAGTAGTAAGCGAGACGGTTTTCATCAATGATGAACAACGGGCAGGCAAAGAAAAAAGTGACGTCGTTACAATTAGGAAATAGTGAGAATTTTTTAGTTTTTCTTCTTCAATTTAATTACTTATATTAAATAAGAGTTAAAAAGATCTAATAAAATGTATTTCACAAACCACACACAGAATGCAGTTGTTACACTCGTCTTAATTTCATCAACAGTTTGCTTTTCCTTTCGGCATTTTTATCTTACGTTTCAATGCTTTATCTTGACCTTTCATGTTCACAGGAGATTGTTATTTAACTTGACTAATTATAAGAGCTTCCTGGTGTCACCGATTTCCGATCTTATAGGAGGTGTCAAGGGTGAAAACCTTTTTGATCACTTAAGTGCACTAAATCACCATATCCAAGGTAGGATCTTCTAAAAAGATCAACAATCACATGTGTAAACTAAAAAAATAAAAATAAAAAATTACTGTACGCGTTGAAGGATTGAGTAATTATATGACATAATTAAAAAATATATATATATATATATTGTTTTTAACTCTGACCATGATGAGATTCCCCTCTCCATTCTATATCTTTCAACGTGTCATTTTTTTAAATATAAAAAAATGTTTTTTTTTTTTAAAATAGAGAATCTATTTTTTCTTTCTCTCCCTAATCCTCTCTATTCTCTCTCTGATTTTCTTCTTTCAGATTGAATCTAATCAATCATAGGATCAGTCAAAAATTAAGTTGGATTCATCGTATGTTTGAATCGATTTTCAAATTGTTTCTGACTTACTTTTAAATCGATCCACTTTATCAACCCAAATTTAGTCTTCTCTAATTAGACTCGAGTAGTGACTTGAGTGGATTCTACAGGGACAAGGGAATTGCGAAAGAGAGAGAGGGGAGGGAGAGAAAAAGAAAAGAAAAATTACTTTCAAATATATACATATATTGCCATCCATATTTAACAGAAAAAAGGAAAAAAAAAAAAACTATTTATGAAACAAAGTCCATGTAATTAGGCTAATCTATGTGGAAGCCCAGTACACCTTAATTGGTAACCACTTGGTCAAAATGACAGGAAAAACATTTCTCATAATGGACTTCTTCAAATATGCAATTGGGATTGCATTTGCAGGAATTGAATTGGCCAAATATGACAATTTTGGGGACAGCATAAGTTTCTAATAATTAGAGTTCCAGCAAGAAGTAGAAGACAAAATGCACTTAAATTTGACACTAAAATTTGAAATTGGACCCATTTTCTAAATGCCCATAATAACTTTGGCTTAGTTTAGTGTAGATTTATTTATGAATTGAATATTAAATAAAATTTTTTAAATTTGATTTACTCAAAATAAAATTTATTTTTTAATTTATATTTTAAAATATATTTTAATTTAATTTTTATTTTTATTTTTTTAAAAAAATTATTTTTTGAGCTGACAGGTCAAGCTGAACCTTAAATAAGGATTTCAAAAAGCCAAATGACTAAATGAGCCTAGCTCGTCCCGGCCTGACATCAGCACCCCTAGTTTAATGTTTAGATTTTAAGTTGAATCTTTTAAGAACACAAATAGATTTCAGGTTTTGAAAGTAGACCACACCATTCTTTGTTGTACTTGATTTGGATCCAAAATGAATTAGATTAGACTTTATATTTTTCTAACCTTTATCTGTTTGAGGGGTTTATTATTATTATTATTATTTGAAAAGGCTTTGGTAGAGGAGTTTATTTATTTTAGGAAACAAATGTCGTAAGCGTTAGCGAATATTTACGTTTAACTTGCATATTGTTCATTAACATAAATTACTGACAGTAAGTATCAAATTTAAACATTATATTCTGTTTAACTTGATTAGAAAAAATTAATAATCTACTATAAATTAATTCAAATTTCAAATGAGCTAAACTCGAAATGAATTGAATAATTAATCTGAAATAATTAAAATTTAAATTAAGTATAATTTTTTATTGAAAATATTAAGTTAATAATAATAATACTTATAGCATTAATTATTAATTTGTTTTAATTTCCCTTATAATTACTATTTTGGATAATGGTAAATTATACAACTCTTTGGTATGTGATTGATGGAAAGTAAAGTAAAATTATTTTTGTTCTCTTATCTAATGTAAAATTTTACAAAATGGGATGTTGATTTCATCGAAGTGGTGAGTTGGACATTCGTTGGTCTAAGTTCTTTTAAGGGAGGAAAAAAAGGTTAGGTGGCATTGGAATTTGATTTCTAGGGCACGTCTCAATGCTGAGGCCAACATCTAAGGGAGGAGGCTAGAGAGAATCATGTGAAATCAAGGAAGTCTAAGCTTATATGGGTTGAGCCATCGATCAGCCCTTGTTAAGCTATTTAGACATGTTTGGATGAACTAAAGGAACGTGTCATTTGCTTATTGGGTTCGGTGGTAAATGGTAAAGATAGCCTTCTCTCGGTGGGTGAAGCTGATCGTGACTTTTAGAGGGCTAGTTTAGCTCCAAGTATCCTGTGATGGTCTTGACTTAGTCTATTAGGCTTTGATGGATGTGCTTGGTCGAAAGGGTAAATGTCTTGTTTTTAATTGAAATCTTTTAAATGTTATTATGTGATTTTTTCTAAGTATGTATATATATATATAATTCGTTATAGATATATGTAAGTTATTATAATGATTTATACATTATGTAGACACTTGGTTTTTTTTTTTTTTAGATCTTTAAGATATCTATTAATTTGAATTAAATTACATTTAAATATCAAATTAATTTCTTTTAAAAATTTTTAATTTGAATCAAATATCATTTAAACCGAAAGTTAAATTTTTTTATTGAATCAATTTAATAACCGTCTTTAGGCTTTAAATTTATTATATTTATAATTACGGTTCGGTTTTGAATTAGATATTGAATTTTTATTGGTTTTAGAGATTTAAATTGCTAAATGTGATAAAATTTTTGGATTGGATCTTAGAATCCAAAATTGGGCTCACCCATATCCATTTCCTTTTGTTATTTTTTTCCTTTTCTTGTCCTTTCTTATTTTTGAATATTCTTAAAAAAATAAATGATAAAAAAATAAATCTATTAAAATCTTTGATCATTATCATATGATTGAAACATCTAGATGATTTTGAAAAAAAAGACAAAAGTCACGACCAATATTTTTGTTTGAATAAGATTGATCACCTAAGAAAATTTATCTTTTTTAAGAAATAAAAAAACTAATTAATATTTCTTGAAAAGATAAGTTGATTTGTAGAAAAAAAAAAAAAGAAATTACACTTGGGAGTACAATTACGAATGAGGAAATTGTTAGTCCCCAATTTGCATCCACTTGAGAAAATGATACCATTAATCATGATTATATTTTGTCCATGATAAAATGATCTTATTTTTAATATTTAAAATTATTTCCTTTAATTTAGTTTAAAAAACTTTATTCCTTTTTATGAAAACTAATATTTTTATTTTTTTGGTACAAAATTCTTTCATTTTTGTTAAATGAATAAAAGTTTTATATACTAAAAGGTCTTACTAAATACTTCAATGCCTTTTGTTAGTATTTAATGGATTTTCTCACCTCAATATTTTACCTAAACCTGTCTTAGGTATTACTTAGGTATTACTTTAAGAAGTTTTGAGTTTGAGTCTTATCACTTATAAGAATATATTTTTAAAAAATAATTATAAAATAAAAAATCTTTTATTAATTATTACTGATTAAATCGATTTTAAATTAATTCAAATGATTTTTTATTTTTTATATATCATAAAGTTTTAATTGCTCATTGAATTAGTTTGATTGATTGACCTTATTTGATTTTTTTTCTTTCTGTCACTTTTTTTTTCTTTTTCGTTACTAAAATTATTAATAACTAAAATATAACATGACATAAAAATAACATGAACATGACATAAATATATAAATATGTCAAAATTTATATAAAATAAATTATTAATATATAAAATTTCATATAAATTATAATATTTTGAGCATGAAAAAAAAAGCATAAAATTTTCTCTAAATTAAATAAATTTGATAAATTATGTAAAATATATCATGAATTAAGACAAAACACATAATTTTTTTTCAAATTAAATAACAATAACAGCCTATGCAAAATATGAGATGAATTGAAATATCACAAGAATATAAAATAAAAAAATAATTAAAATACAACATGAAAAATAATATGAATATGACATAAATATATAAATACGACAAAATATACATAAAATTAATTAGTAATGTGAAAAATTTATGATACTTTGAATAAATAAAAAATAATACATATATAAATTTTTCTTTAAATTGCATCATGATGATGAATTATTTAAAATTTATCATAAATAAAGTGTAGACACACGAATTTTTTATAAATTAAATTACAATAATAACTTATAAAATATTTGATGAATTAAAATAAAATATAAATATAACATAAAAATTAAAACATAATAAAATTATTACATATATACATAAATTTATTAAAATATATATAAAATTTATAAGGCTTTGAATATAAAATTAAAATATAATATTTTTTCTCTCTCTTTCTTTTCGTTTCTTTCTTTCTCCCTCGTTTCTTCTCCAATGACGCCTAGAAAAACTAAAAATTTACACGTGTCCGTTCCAAGAGTAGTTAAATTTATGTGTACGTTAGTTGGGACGGATGATTAGGTTGGCCGACGACAAATTAGACAACCTTCTAATTAATTTCCTCTCCCATCACCTTTTGTTGAATAGTTTAATTTAGATTACACGTCAACAACACCACCCAATCCTCTCTCTCTCTCTCTCTCTCTCTCTCTCTCTCTTGCTTTTTCATCTCATCTTATCTCTCCCCCTTTATTTTCCCTCATCAACTTTTATCTTCAATTTCATCAAATAGTTAGCTGAATGTTCAAACCAACACGCTCATCAACTACAGTTTTTCGGGTTGAGAAAAAAAAAATTCCGAGCAGGCATTAATTTTTTAATCCTTATCTAATAATTCGTAAGTTTTAAAAGAATAATCTATATCTATATATATATATATATATTCTGAATTTTGAAATTCATTTTTTTTAAAGAAAGAGACAAGTTCATTGAGATTCAGTAAATCGGGTGAGTTGAATTAGTTTTGACTAATTTATTTTATTTGAGTTAAATTTTTAATCGTTTAGAATCTAGGTCACTTAATTTTTTTTTTAATTTAAGATTTACAAAATTCAAATTTGATATTTGAGTTATTCAAGTTTCAATCATTTGAGTTTAAGTCATTTTAAATTTGGTGATCGAGTCATTTAGATCTAAAGTCATTCGAATTTTACTGATTAATTATAAAATTAAAGTAAATTAAATTTAAATGAATTATTTGATTGAGTTGAATTTAATTAAAAATCTATTGAAATATAAAAATAAAAAATATTTAAAAATAAATATAGATATTATCATTTTTAATTTAACATAAACATCTATCAAACTTGAATTTTTTTATTCCGGCATATTCAAATAAATTTCAAAGTCAGGAATCTGTTTGACTTAAATGAGTATTATTGTATAACTAAAATTATTTTTTCAATCCACTTTATATATTCATAAATGTATTATGAGAAATTATTCCATTCAATGCTAATAGAGTTCTTATCCTCCACAATCACTGTTAGGATCGCGACGAGTATCCCCAAAGGTGCAGTAGAAATTAAAGAAAAATTAAATAAAAATAGAAGTGGGACGTGCGGAGTTAAAACGTTCCTACTCTAAGTGCATAAAAAACAAATTAATGTATTATTACAACACAACACGTATTAATGAATTATTTTTTAAATGTTTAAAAAATAATAGAATAAGACTTAAAAAATTATATATTTAAAATAAAACAATATACTTACTCTAAAAATAACATGTATTGTGACAAAATATAATATAATTTCATCTAAATTATATAATAAAATATTATTATAACATAATTTACAAGTCAATATGGTAAAATGTAATATCATCATTAATAGATTGTTTTATGCACTTTATTTTAAATTACATAAGATTGGATTAAATTTTTAAATAAAAAATAAAAATACCTTTATTTTAAATAATATGTATAATATAAAGAATTTTATAAAATTATTGTAATTATATTTATGACAACTAAAACATAATTTATTTTTTAAATCTAATTATAAGATTATTATAATTCATATAATATTTTATTAATTTGTTTAACAAATCTAATCGACACACAAGTGTCAGATCTACTTATGTCCGACGAGACTACTAAAAGGCTTGATCTCAAAAATTAAAAAGACAATTGCATATATTATTATATATTTAAGTGATTATTTAGTCTTTGAACAATTATCTTGAAAATTTTGTGAATAATTAATTTAAGATGGTTATTATTGTTTAGGCTTAGTCATGGGTCGGGTTGAATCGGATTTAAGTTAGGTTTGAGTATGGTATTAATATTAAATATGTTTGTTCAAGTCTGGCTCGAAATATGGGCCTCGACTTTTGTCCAAACCCGTCCATATTTGTAAATAGATAGTCCAAGCGCGTTTAGACATGCCTATATTATATTTTTTTTTATAATTTATTTTTTTTAAAAATATATTTTTTAAAATTTAATCTTTATTAATTTAATAATTTTTTATTAAGTTTATAAATATAAATAATTTAACTTAGTTTTTAAAATTTACACTATAATATTATATATATATGCATTTTTATATGGTAAAAATTATATAATACATAAAATATAAAATAAATATGTATAATGTAATAATAAAATAAGCCGGGTCGGGCAGGGCTCGAGTTTTGAAAGTTGAATCCAAGGCCCGATTTATTTTTTAATTGGGCCTAATTTTTTTTGTCCAAGCTCATTTTTCGGGCCTAATATATTTGTCCAAACCTTTCAAAATATTAGACAAACCTTCGAGCTTGGACGAGTAACATGTCCCTTGAACAGGTCTATTACTGTTATAATACAACAAATTTACTTAAAAATATACAACCACCTTATCATTTATGCAATCCAATGGTTTGATTTAAAATAAAGAAATTAAAATTGATTTACCATTGATTGATTAAAATTTTATTTCTTAATATCCTTAACACTATAGGTAATAATATCAAGCTTTCTTTTTTATTTCTAATTTTTCCCAAAGGACTATTTGCATAGTGCTTACTTTATCGTTCTGTAAAATGAAAATTTTAAATTATAAAATTAAAACCAATCAATTAATAATTTATATTATAGTTGTTGTTTTTATTAAATTAATTTTTAAAAATAAAATTATTCTTAATTTAAATTAAATTATTTTAATTTAATTATTTGAATCAAATTAAATTTTATACCATTTTAAATTTATGTCAATTTTGATTTACCTCATTTTAAATTTAAAATTAAATTTAAGTTATTAAAATTTTTAATTAAATCAAATTGAAATGTGACAAGTTATAGTACGGCTGAATTCATTAACTTCAACTTTCGCATTTGGACAAAAAGTAACGGAAAAAAATAGTGCCAAGAAAACATTTGTTTTGGCAACCGTCAGTTAATCTTCAAGAATTCACCATAAATGAAACGCATATAATCATTTCTTTTGCATTGGCTTTGCTCACACCAATACGTCTTTCTTCTTCCCTCCAAAGTTATCTCAACATGACCTCAAAACTCTTCATCGCATTAACGACAACTGTGCTCTTTTCTGCCCTTGTCGCCGTCAATCATATCGGGAAATACATCGTGGAAAAACCTTCCAACGGAAAACTTTGGCAGCTGGAAGTTGTCCCAATTACGGATGCGGTAGGCCCCGAAAGTGTAGCGTTTGACAGAATTGGTGACGGCCCTTACGTCGGAATATCGGACGGTCGGATCATCAAGTGGCAAGAAAACGAACATCGGTGGATCAGTTTTGGCACGACTTCTCCAAACAGGTACATATCTGGAAGGTTCCTTGTGTGATAGGCAATCTTACTTAACGTCAGAAAACACTTCTTGTTTATCCTACATGGGAGCGTTAAGCCTTAGCCTGCAGTATGTACGGAGAGTTGACAGGGATTGAACACATAGTTAACACTTTTTCTTTGCATAGGGTCGGTCAATAAGGTGTTAATTATTAAGGTTCTTCGTCCCGTATCCTAGCTGGTCACGTGTAAAGTATTGGAGATGTCTTCGGCAGGCTTGTGTGGCTTGTATTTGGCGTCGTTGTGCTAGCTAGCAATTGGGGGAGTCATCTTTCGAATTTATCTTTAATTAGGTCCCATTCTCATACATTTACAGCTCTTTTAACATCACAAAATATATATATATCCTCAGAGTCTTCCTCACACTTTCTCCACTGGGCTTGGATAATTTTGTATTTGTTACGTGGTTCTATTGATTAACACATTTACGTAAAGAATTTGTTTTTTATATTATTGAAGAGATTTATAAATATTTTATTTTCTAAAATTAATTTTTTAAATATATCTAAGATATGTGTTCCTATATTATTCTAAGTTTACTTATGTAATTTAAAATTTTCATTGATATCCAATGAGTAATTATTATTTTTTTATCCATTATTTTACAGCTTCATCTTCTTTACACATGCACTCTAAATTTAATTGTAATGATAATTAAACAAAAGAAAAATCAATAGACAAGATTGAACAATTTTGGATCTCTTCTATTTGCCTCTTAGTTAAGGGCATGCTTCAAAATCAAATTAGTATAAGCTAGAACTAAAGTCTTTGCTTAAACTTTGAAAACAATATTGAAAAGACCTCTGTTATATTTTTGCAAAAAAATAAATAAATAAGTCAAAAATGAATTTATTACTCCTTAATTGTTGAAGACTAATAACTTATGATCCCCTGTCAATATCAAATTAAAATAAAGAAAATTATTATTATCTGAACCAAACTTATCAACCAACAAACTCTGCATATTAAATGAATGGAAGGTAAAAAAAAACTCAAAGAGAAAGACATGTAAATTATAAGCCCTTTGCTTGATCCCAAAGAGAAAAATATTATGCATTAATAATTAATATAATTCAGGATAAAAAGAGTGGAAGATAAAACTGAAAGAGAAAAACATGTAAATTATAAGTCCTTCGCTTGATCCCGAAGAAAAATATATATAAATATATATATGCATTAATAATTAATAAAATTCAGGTGATAACTTTTTTTAGACTTTGATACAGTCCATACAAATCATGATTGGACTTTGATAAATATAAGAAAGTGTGATAAAAATATTAATAGACGTGGTCCATTAGTTTCCATACAGGAAATTTTTATTAATTAATTAGATTTCATATGATTTTATTGATATTTTTATTTTTTTGTTTATCTTTTTTGAGTTATTTTATTAAAAATAAATTAAAAAACATTAATCAAACAAAATTTAACAATTAAAAATAAAATTTTATGGTAATCTTGTGTTGATTCTTTTAGCAGTTAAAACCCACTATTGTAAATTATGTATCGAGATTTTAGTTTGGATATTTCATAGAGAAATTATCTCAATTTTTTTGAATTTCAGAAATAAGTTTAGAAGGTAACATATTTCATTAAATTATAATAAAAAATAAAAATAAAAATATTATTATTTACACTGAAAATGTAGTTTTTTTTTTAATTTTATAAGTAAAATTAAAAATTATCGACTGTTTTAATATATATTTAAGGAATAAAAATAAATAAATAAAATATATAATAATTTTTTAATTTCATTTGGGTAATTAAAAACTTTACGTATATTTAATAATAATTTAAAATTTAATTAAAAATAAAAATAAAAATGTGATAATATTCTGTTTGTGGGTCAGTAAATAGGATAATTATCTTTCGTAAAAAAAGTTAGTTAAAAGGAGAAATTAAAAAAAGTAGAAAGACCAAAATCAGAGTGATAACATAGCATGAGTTTTGTGCAGAGAAGGGTGTGAAGGGCATCACGATCATCAAGCAAGAGAGCACCGATGTGGGCGTCCATTGGGCATCTGTTTCAGAGAGGCCACCGGTGATCTTTATGTTGCGGATGCTTACAAGGGATTGCTAAGAGTTGGCCCAGAAGGCGGTTTGGCCACTAGCATTGCAACACATGCTCAAGCCATCCCTTTCAGATTCACCAACGGTTTGGACATCAACCAATCTGATGGATCCATCTATTTCACTGACAGCAGTTCTCTTTATCAAAGGAGGTACATTTCAAAACCCTCATCCCTGTTGCTGGTAGCCTTTCATTTACTCTATAAGCAAATAGATGCTCGGTCAAGATATTTAAATAACTTTTTTTATTTTAGTAAAATTAATATATTAAATATTATTTTTTAAATAATAATTAAATAATATTTAATCAGTATTTATAAATATCAGTTACATAAATAATTTATTTATACATCTAAATCAATTGCTTTATTATATTTATATTATTTTTTTATATTTTACCTCGTGTAAATTTTGAAAAGGCTGGGCCTAATTGTTTGTTTTTTTTTTAAATTTAGTTATAAAATTATGATATTGTTTATATATGACATTCATAATTAAGTGCGATTACAATTTTACTTTTACCTTGTTATATATATTTAGGAACTGTTACTAATTATGATTTTTATCTACAAATTTTATATAAATATTTGATACTGTTTAGATGAAGTGCATGAAATAAATATGCTTTGCAAAACATTAAAGTAAGTTGTAGTTATAAGATCATCATTCCATAAAAACATTATTCCTAAATTGTTCCTGTTCGATGTGTTGTCAAGTTTGGACAAATCTGGATTGAAATATGGATACTTATTACAAGAATAAGTTAACTAAATATGATATGATATGAGAATTTAATTTAATATTTCATTTAGTGTCCATGGCTTCTCATGTGCAGGTTATATAAGTGATCCTTGAACTTGAGATTATTAATTATCTTATATGAAAATTATTATACATTGATTTTACCTTACCTATGATCTCAATAATAGTTGCTTCAATTAGATTCTTTTGGGTATAATGTGAGACATATGAAGATGAATAAGTAATTAAGATATGATTCATCGCGTTAGGTGAGCGGGAGAATATCTCAACTAGTTTTAATAAGAACTAACTCAAAAAGTTTGGAACAATTCTTAAGTTTATTGAAAGAGTTAATTGCTTATCTTGAAACTTAACATGGTTAAATTAATTGAGTAAATATCAATTCAAGTTCAAGGTTAAATTGAAATATTAAGTGATGAAAGGATAATAATTATACTAAGAAATCAAACATGGATAAGTTCGTCAAACCCCATTGATCTTTTTTAGCAATTGGGGGCCATGACTCATTCTTAGACAATAACTAAGATTTACATATATAATATTGATTAATTAGAGAATTAATTATAAACTCAAATCATTTGATACATATAGTAAGGACTAAGCAATGATTGCAATGTTTATATTTGTTATCAATATGTTAAGAAATCTAATAAGTCACATAGCAATATAACATTGTTTGAGAAAAATGAAATTGGGTTTAAAGTAACTTGGGTTTAATTTAGGAAATTTGAAACTTCTAGTTGAATTAAATTAGTTTAAAATCCAAAAAAGAAATAAAAAAGCTAAGGCACAAAGCCTATTTAGAATAAGACATGACCGTCAACTCCTCTATATAAATAAGGTTGACTGCCCTTCTTTATGATTTATTCATTTATAATTCATTCATATCTTCAATTGTTGAAATCCTGAGAAAACAAAGAGAGGTAACCGCATATAATACAAGTATAATATTCGGCTGATTTGCATCCCATCTTTTAATAAGACTCTTTTACTCCTCCTTCCTGTGGACTATGAATAGAAGCTGGACATTTGAACCACTGATAATTTGTTACAATCTAATTTGATGTTCTTGAAAAGACAAATCTTATCGCACACTAAAGCGTGGGGTAAAGTTCCGATCGCAAATCTTTCATGTCTTGCATGACTTGGATATATATTCAAAAGTCTCAGCTCAGCTAGTTGCTAGGTAAGCTGTCAATTCAGAATGAGCAGTCAAAGCATTAAAACTCAATGTAAGTTGTACAAGAATCAGAAATGACGACGATTTTCAGTTTTATTAGGGTGTGGTTGGCTACCTTGTTAATCCATAAATTAGAGACCCAGGGGAATAGGACCCTTCTCTGAATTATATTTGAAGGGTGCCTTGATGGTTAAAGACTAATTATTTTTAATTATTTAATTATAATCAAATCCATATAATATTATTATTTTTATTATTCTTGGGCAGTTTGCTTAAATGATTGAAGTCAAAGTGTTGCTTATCAAAGTATGAATTATTTATTTCTTTTAGATTTTTTATCTTATAAGTTAAGGTTGGATTTAAGTGTTTTTTTTTTTGGTATGAAACTAAGTTAGATAAGGGTGTTATAAATCTCACATTATCTACATCTTTTAGATATATATCCGGTTAAAATTTCTACGTTTCTTTAACTAACTGTAAAGATAAAGAAATTTCATTCACTTTTATATGTCAGACTTCTATGATATCCTCGTTTGTTAATATTATTAGAATCGTCGTCGTCATCATCTTCCGTATCTCCTTTTAACAGGATAAAGGATGCCTAAATGGTATAAGGAAAATATTGAAAAGTGATACAACTGTTTTACATGCAGGAATTACGTATCTGTGATTCTAAGTGGGGATAAAACGGGAAGGCTGATGAAATATGAGCAGGAAAGCAAGCAAGTCACTAACCTTCTAACCAATCTTTCATTTCCCAATGGAGTGGCATTAAGCAAAGATGGCAGCTTCCTTGTCTTTGCCGAAACCACCAATTGCCGAATCCAAAGGTACTGGCTAACAACACCAAAAGCTGGAACTCTGGAAACTTTCGCACAACTCCCAGGATTCCCAGACAATATCAAGAGAAGCCCAAGAGGAGGATTTTGGGTGGCCATGCATTCACGAAGAGGGACGGTTTTATCATGGATTCTTTCGTATCCAAAACTAGGCAATGCTTTGATTTGGCTGCTCCAGCCTGTTGACATTACGAAAGCTTATTCGGTTTTATCCAAGTTTAGAGGGAGTGGGTGGCTGGCAATGAGGCTAAGTGAGGAGGGCGAAATTTTAGAAACCTTAGAACATAAAAGTGGAATCAAAATGAGTTCCATCAGTGAAGTGCAAGAGAAAGACGACCATTTATGGATTGGATCAATTAACATGCCTTTTATTGGTATGTATAGGATTAGGATATAAATTTTTAACCTTTTCTTTCCTTTCTTTGGTTAAAAGGGTTACAAGAGAAAAAGGGAAAAGAAAGGTGAACAATAAATAAGAAGATACTTAGAAGGTGAACAATAAAGGAAATATACTAATATAGCACGATATTTTTAAACATATGGTTTCGTTTTAGTTTAAACTTGTTTTCATTGTTTACAAGAATGAAAAAAATAAAATGTATATATATTTATACTACAAAATGGTCAAGTAACATTGGGATCATTTGTGTGTGCGACATATGCATTTAAGAAAATAATTACTATTTTTTATTTGATAAATATATTGCTAGTTATATTAATCAGTAATTGTTATATATTTTTAATACACAACTAGAAGCGAAAAACTCTAAAAACAATATTAATGGTATGCCATATGTTCCTTAAAAGATATTTAAAAAAATAAAAAAATTAAAAGTGTGACATGTATTATCTTAACTCGTGAAGTTTTCTTTAACTCTACATTTGAAATAATTTTTCATATATTAATAAGTGTTGTATATCAGTATATTATAAGATCATAAATTGGAGTCAAATGCACTAAATCAACCGTGAACTTTTTGCAATATTTTCATTTAAGACTCTTAAAACTTCTAAGATTTGCGATTTTTTCCTTTTAAAATGTCTTAAATCTATCAATTCCATTAACCACCTTTAAAAATTCAACGGAACGTCGAATTAGTAGGCGTGGCATAAATTTCGACCCAAAATGTCAAACAAGTTCACCTTGTTCTTTAATGTGGTTATATTAACCCTTAGAATTCTTAATATTAACCCTTGTACACGCTTGAAGTTGGCCAATCAGGGCATGCTTGCTTTTGTCGATGCAATCAATTCTCAATATAATGATGGACGCACAAGAAAATGATTTTAATATTGACGACGGTTTCTGCCGATGATGAAATCCATTGATAGAATGCATTTTTCAGATGGATGTTGTAAGTCGTCGGTATACATTTATCATATGCCGATAAATCATTTACCTTTCCGTATAGATATTCATCTTTATTAACGGATAACAAAATTTATCGGTATAATAATAATTTATATTGAATAATTATTTATCTATTAGTAAAGGTATCTCTTTAGGTTTCAGCTTAAAAAAATTTTAAATTCTTTGTCTAAGTTCATTTTGGATCAGTCTGCTCATATTACTTATAAATTATTATTTTTAATTAATAAAAATTTAAAAATTATTTTTATATTAATATTTTATATTTTATAATTAAATTTAAATAAAAATATTTTTTAATTATTAAATAGTAATTCAAGTTGGATTAAGTTGACTCGAATAGACAAAAGACTTGTTTAAGTTTAGATTCGAATGAATAGCCCAATTCATAGACAGATCTACTGAAATACATATAGCCCTTGGAAAAAGGGTTCTATTATCGCCTTCAAGGTGATCTTTACTCGCGATGTAGGATTAAGAGAAGGAATGGTGCCAATGCAAGAATGGCTTCTTCCTATTTAATAAGTTCTTTCAAAGTAGAAACTTTTCTATGATCTTTCATGTCTTCCCTGGCTGCTAGATCTTTGATGATCTTTGATGGATTTATAAAAATGATGTTTCTTGGTGGTCTTACCTTTTCTTGCGAGATCTTTGATGAATAGAAAATTGCCATTTTTTTTTTCAGTATATGATGTCATGTTTATCATTCAAAATGCGGGTTCTTTAATAACAATTTCAGATGCAAAGTTCATATATTCTAATCAGCTGAAGCTGTATATCTTCCTACAATTGCAGCTAGGACATATGAACACAGACACATAATACAAATACAACATGATATTTATACGACGATATGGAAATTTTTTAAAAAGTTACGATACAAATATGGCGGGATCTGTCAATAAAAAATATTTTTATACAATAATATACAGTAAAATATAACTTTGATATATTTACAATTAAATATTAACATGCAAATAGTTTTACCATTTTTAAATTTCTTTTTGAATTAAAAAAAAAAACCTTAAAAAATTCATTAGAACCTTTTTGCTCATTTCATTGTTAATTCCATATTTGGTAGAAAAATTAAAAAATAAAAAATAAAAAACCTTCATCCATGCACGGATGTGTCCAATTATGTTTGAGCATGTCCAATTTTATTTTTAGTTTTTTGACATATCCTAGTGTGTTCTACATGTATTCCGTTGTGTTCTACGTGTATTCTGTTGTGTTCGTGCCGAACACGTTTCCGATGTTTTAACACTCGCTGACAGATATACCCGTGCTTCGACGCATTGGAACAGTGGTATTTTCTAGATTTTAAGAAAGCATTATTGCCAATGCATATTCTCATGGTCATAGGCTTGGATTAACACTGTTATTTTTAGTGCATGCAACAGCATGATTGCTGCAAATTAATGCAACCGCGGGAGCGGGCTGCTGCTAGTGCATTTAACAGCACTGCTTACTGTGATTGCTGATAGCTTCTGGTTTCTGCTAGTACCTGTAGTAGCATTTCTTGTTGTAAGTGCAGGCAACAGGCTCTTGTAGTGTAACATAATTGGACAAATAGCGCATGGGGAATTATGATGCTTTGTGAAATGCTTTTCAAATGACCACATATAGCCTAACATAAAGTCAAATAGCTGCTTCCGCATATAAAATTCTCTGGCTGTTGTATGTATTCGTTTCATTATGCCTAGCTATCTAGTTCTTCCTCTGAAAAGCCCCTCTTTCCGAGGATATATATATATATATATATATATATCTATCTTTAAATGCAGGTCGAAACTCTTTAGGGACTCTTCTCCACCTTTAGACAAAAGTATAGATAGAGTTACTCTAATCCTATATTAAGACCTCCCATTCAAGATGTGTGAGCTTTGCAAATTATCTTGGATGATTCATTATCTTAATTCTTTTTCTTATCTTTAATTTGTTTGACTTTTATTTTCTCTTTATCTCTTAAAGAGTGCAGTTTGAAATGGCTGCAACCCCAAACCTTTTTCAGAAACAAAATATGCAAAACTTCTTACTACAAGAATAGTGTATGAAACAACGGAAATCTCTCTTCCTCCGTTGGTCCTGCATATTCTTGAGAGTTGGGTAATGCTACAATAAAATCCATATGTAGATACTAGAGGTGATAATTGGGCAGATTCGGGATGGGTCCTTTTGGGTTTGAGTTTTTTTGAGTTCGGGTTGAGCTAGGTTCAGGTTCGGGTCAATTGGGGTTCGGGTTCAGGTCGGGTTTGAGTTTTTTCGAGTTCGGACTGATCCGGGTTCGGGTTATTTCGAGTTCAGGCCAATTCAATTTCGGGCCAATTCGAGTTCGGGTTCGGGTTTGAGTATATTTTACATCATTTTTTATTTTATATTAATATGATCACTTTTACGTAATTTTGAATTCTAAGCCCAGGCACGAATTTGGCCCTATCTGGCCCAAAAAATCTTAGTTCGGTTCTATGGGCCTATCCATGGCCCGAAAATTTTTTGAATTCTAAGCTTAGGGCTGAATTTGTCCTAGCCGACCCATTTAAGTACAAATCATTGTTCATAATATTAAAAAGTTATTTTTAATATTTACATATTTTATAATTAAATTTAAATAAAATATATTATTTTATTTAAAAAAAATACTGTTTCAGGTCGA
>JBBYHK010441764.1:8353-21827 GCA_038382065.1 Adansonia grandidieri
CTTATAAAAGTAAAATTTTTGCTTTAGTATATAAAACAAAAACTTTTATTATTATTATTATTATTATTATTATTATTTCAAAAAACTCGTTTTAAATAAAAAGATATATCATCCCACTCTTAACTTTATTGTATTAAATAATTATTCATAAATAAATTTAACTTGAAGTTCTGATTTAACGTAGTTAATTATGCAAAGATTACCACAAACGAAAGTCAACTATAGTCGTAAGTCTTAATTCATTAAATCTACAACTAGCCCAAATTGAATTGTGCCTTCTGGCCTAGGCTGAGCCCAAATTTAATAGTAACGCCAACGCCTATGGAAATCAGATAAAAATAGCTTTTCATTTTATAATAAAAAAATTAATTATTTCATTTATTATTAAGTTAAAAAAAATGTATACATTAGTGCTCGTTTATTAATGCTTTTTTACCCCTTTTTTATACTTTTTTTTTTTTTACAAAAATGAACGAAGAGGATAATCAATTTTTTTTAAGAAAAGAAAATCAAAGACAAACAGTAAAAAAAAAAACTAATGACTACTCAGTGGTAATTATCTGAGGTTTTTGGTTTTGGAATTATAATATTACATCAATTCTATAAAAAAATTTTAAATATAAAATACAGTAAATTTCTTTTTCTTAAACTCAGTGAAAACAAAATAAGACAAAAGAAAGTATAATTATTTGCAAGAAAAACTATTAATTACAATATTATGGATATATGTAAAATCCCATGGGCTGCTTTAGGAAAAGTTTTAATATAAGTTTTTGAAGGTAAGCTTTTCATGAGTTTGAAAAAAATTTGATCATTAGATTAAAAACATTATACTTGAACCTATAAATGAAAATAATTTAATCGGTTAACCCTGTCGAAGAAATATTTATATGTAATCAGATAATGTTTTATATAATTATATGTTAAATAATGTTTTTATGTAACTAATAATGTTTATATGTAATTTTTAATGTTTTATGTTATTACATGTAAAGATAAAGTTATACGTAATTAATAATTTTTATTTGTCATTTGTACTATTTTATATAAGTATACGTGAATGTAATTTAATTTGACTTGTAAAATGTTTATATGTATTTGTTAATGTTTTACATATTTACACGTAAAGGTAGTATTTTATATAACCTGTAATATTTATATGTAATTTGTAATATTTTATGTGATTATATATAAAAATAATATTTTATGTAACTTATAATGATTATATGTAACTAGTAATATTTATATGTAATATGTAATGTTTTATGTAATAATTTAAATAACTTGTAATATTTTATATAACCAATAATTTTTATATGTAATTAAATATAAAGATAATATTTTACTTAATCTGTAACATTTATACATGACTTATAACATGTGTATATAATTGTAATAATATTATGTAAAAAAATAATTTAATAACCTGCGAAATTGATTTTAAAATCCTAAAACTCTCTTGTTTTAGACTAAACAAGAATATTATTATTATTATTTTTCTCATTCAGACTTTCATTGAAACTTCATGAGTTCATGCATCTCCGCTTGATAGACATGTTCGATTGACCTGGGACTTCTGGATGCATATACGCGATTGACCTGAGGCTTCTGTATACGTGGCCTTCCCAGATTGGTTCTCAAATCCATTTTGTTTATTAGACCCACCATGTTATTTATTAAACCCACTTGATTAGTTAATACAGGAAATAAAATATTTCATTGTCCTTCGTTATATACAAGAATTAGAGGGTGGTTAACGGTATCGAAGTCAACGTCCCAGAATGCAATAAACAAAAGAATTTTAAGTTTGCGTTTCTTATAAAAATATCTTGAAGTGGTCCTGCACTGATTGTTCAACTGGGGCAGCAAGTAATTGCCACCGCAAGCAATTTTTCTTTTTTGAAGTAATCAAAATAATTATCACCTATTATATTATGTTACATTTATATTAGAATTGTAGTTAGTATATTATATATATTTATATATATATATGAATTTTGATATATTATATATTAATTTTAATAAATTTATATATTTTGTACAGTGTTAATATTATTTTTTAATTTTATATTATATTTTAATTAGTTTTTGTCAGAAATTGTCATGTAACATAGACAGAAAGTGACTCCCTCATTTGTTTAAATGATTGAGTTGGTAGTAGATTGTTGCCTGTGGCCAGCAATTATTAATTTTCTTTTAATAAAAATTAGTACATGTTGTGCTTTTATTATTATTTTTGTTTATAATTATATTTAGCATTTTGGGTATGTAAATTTTGATATATTAATAGTTTGTATTTTTTAAATTTTAATACATTAGTGCATTTGCGTCATGTTAGTATTATTTTTCATGTTGTATTATGTTTTCGCTATTTCACATATCATGTTTGGTTTGTGTCCAAAATTAATGATTCTAATTAGCATTTTTCAATAACTTCAAATTTTATATCGCATTTTTTTACAAATTTCGTTGCAATCTTGTATTTTTGTTGTGGTATTGTTATTTTTTTGTGTTGTATCACATTTTACTTGTTTTTCCTGTTGTGTTTATGTATGATACGATTTAAATAACTCTTAATTTTGTATCATATGGCGCATAATAATTGGTTCTTTATTTTTTGAAAAATAAGATTATATAAAATTTTAAATTATTGAATAAAAATTATGGTATTGAAAAAATATCAAAAAAATTAAAATATTGAGTAATAATATGAGGTAGATAGATATAAGTAAAAATTAAAAAAAAAACTTTAGCTATAGAAGCAAAAGAAAAATAAATATTATTATGATTTAATAATAAACTAAAACTATGTTAAATGATGATATAAGTTATAAGTTATTAGATGAATTATTATATTTATTTTTGTTATTTTTTATTTCTTAATATAAATATAAACGCTAAATGTCAATATGATCTAAATAAATTAAATTTTTATATTTATTTTATTTTTTTGCATAAAATAAATAAAATTCATATATTCATATTATATTTATATATTATTTTAAAAATTACCTTCAAATAAATAATAAAATCAAAGTCATGCAAGCAATTAAATACTAGTACTATATAAAGGTTACATAAACATTTCAATGTAAAGTAGATTTTGGTTTGACACGCAACATTAATATAGTAGTGATTTTAATTGTTCAATTTATTATACATACATATATATATATATATGTTGTAAATTGTCTAACGAAATTGACGTACAAAAGAAATTGTCTAATGGAATTAGCAAGGAAGGCAGATTGCTTTTCTTATTTTTTCCGTTCCTTTTAGCAAAGGCCGGTGCCTTACGAAGTCAGATTTCCCATTTTAGAAAAGACCGGTGCCTCATAAAGTCAGATATGTTTTTTTGAAAAGAACGGTGCCTTACAAAGTCCAATTAAGCGACACAAAGTCAGATTTCTGTCTATTAATTGGGTATTTCACCACAATTCAAACGTTTACCTACGTTCGAAATCGATATATCATATATTCAAATTCTCTTGGGTCGGATTTTCGTATATATAATTTTCCAGATTCACACTTTGATCTCCAAAATGCATCTATTTATTTATACTATATAAATATATGATTAAAGTAAAATGATATTAATTTAATTAATTAAATAATTAAAATTAAATTAAAAATATTTTAATTTTATAATTTATTTTTATATACATATATATTTTTAAAAACTACTCACACCTAAAAATTTATTCATATCTAATTAAATACTATCCATTTCATTTTTTTAAAAAATCAACAAAATGGGCGTCCTGATGCGTCATTCTTAGATTTCCTGGCAGCTTCATGCCAAACTTGAATTGGACGCCAATAATTGAGTCTTTATCTCTTCAGATTATGTTTAACAATAAAAGTAAGTGACGACGATTAGTTCATGAGATCGCCCAAAATAGATCATCTTGGATCCACTAGACTCGTGCATTTAATATAATTTGATCACATAAGGGTCGAGTTTTGTCCTGATCGTCGGAGCGCCAAGTTTTGTTTCGGTTGCCAATGATTGGCGGACATGCCGGTAGAACCACGTTGCGCACGTCTTAGGATGAGTTCTCGCCAGGTGGGGAACTCGCGTTCGTTTAGGAAGGTTTCGGCGAATGCTTGATTACAACTTGTACGAATGTAGCCTGATCATAATACTATAAATTTATCGGATTTGCAAAAGTTTTCACATTTTGTACAACAAAATATACAGGATGAGAGAATTCGGATGGACGTTAAAATTGGCTTTAGTGAAATTGCAAATAGTAGTGAATATATGATTAATAAGATTATTGTGAGGTTAATTATTATGATAATAAGATTGGATATTATAGTAATTGAATTGAATATTGTAATAATGAAAGATTAAAATCAGTGATAAAATATATATTTGATTATAAAATAAGCGATTGTAATGAAGTGAATTTTGCTGAAAAAAGTAACTTTTTAATATATTAAATTAAAATTTATATATAATAAAATTAAGATTATTTGACATTTGCGAAATTAATAGATAATTAAAAAATTATTTTATTACATGAAAATAAAATTTATTATTATATTACTTTATTATATTAAATAAAAAATCATTTCAAACTTTTAAATAAAAAAATAATTGACAAATATTTTCACTTAATTCTCATAATTTGAAGAAAGAAACAGAAAAAAGGAAAAAGTGAGGCATAATTGAAAAAAAAAAAAAATAGTGTGATGGGAGCTGATAAAGTTGCTAAACAATGGTTTGGCACTGGGAAAGAGACAGATCCATTGCACCATCTGCTCTTTTTGGTGCCTCCATTGAATATATTTTTTTTCGACAAGCGTTGATAGTAAATTAATTTTGACATTAAGCAATTAATTAATTGAACATATAATAGAATTATAATAAGAGAACATCAATCTGGGGCAAAGAATAATAGCAGAAAATGTATGTTCCATCCAAACATCGTCATCTTTAGTGTGATTGGATCCGATGATTGGTTCAATCGCGTTGAAAAATCCGCAGAGACATAATCAATGCATATGATCCTTTAGTTCATGGATGCCTCCTGGAACTATACGCCATATGTTATTTTAATATCATTTGCGCCGGCCACAAAATTTATTGAAAGAGATCATATTATATTATATATCCCTTCGAATCATTCATAGTCAAGGATGAAATCGCAATGAATGACGTTCGTTCAATGTTCAGTCAAAGAAAATCGAAAGCAAATTGAAGTATTGATGTGGGCTCACAGATTTTGAAAAACATGAAAGCAGGGCAAACGACACTATAAGTAAGCAGTCTGCGAAAGATACCTCGTAGGCCCAAAATCAGCTTTTAAGCAATGAAGTCTCACCGTTTTTCGATGTTACTGCTTCTTTTTGCTGCTCTCTTCTCATTGACGTGGGCAACTTCGCCTAATCAGGATTTTCTTCGTTGCCTTTCCCTTCGTTCAGATCAATCTTCTTCCATTTCTAGAGTAATCTATACACCAAATAATTCTTCATATTTATCGATTTTGGACTCTAGAATAAAGAATCTTAGGTTCGTAACACCAGATACCCCCAAACCCTTGGTCATTGTAACGCCATTGAACACATCCCATATTCAAGCAACAATTTACTGTGCAAGAAAACATGGGCTCCAAATTAGAACTAGAAGTGGAGGGCATGATTTTGAAGGCCTTTCTTATGTTTCTGAAGTTCCGTTTGTCATCGTTGACTTGGTTAATTTTCGATCGGTTGATGTTGATGTCGAAAATAAAGTTGCATGGGTTCAATCGGGTGCAATTCTTGGTGAACTTTATTACAGGATTGCTGAAAAAAGTAGAACTCTTGCCTTTCCAGCGGGTACTTGCCACACTGTGGGTATCGGCGGATACTTTTCTGGAGGAGGTTATGGTTTATTGTTTCGAAAATACGGTCTTGCTGCTGATAACATAATCGATGCTCAACTCGTTGATGTTAATGGAAGAATTCTTGATAGAAACTCCATGGGGGAAGATTTGTTTTGGGCAATCAGAGGAGGTGGAGGTGGCAGCTTCGGAATTGTCCTCGCATGGAAGCTAAACTTGGTTCCCGTTCCACCAACTGTGACTGTATTCACAGTTAGCAGGACCCTGGAACAAAACGCGATCGAACTTATTCACCTTTGGCAATATGTTGCACCTAAGCTTCCTCATGGAATGTACTTTGCTGTTTCTCTGAATCAAGTCAATTCCAGTCAAGCTGGGAAGAAAATAGTGCTAGCTTCCTTTATTGCATTTTATCTTGGTGGCATTGACGAGCTTGTTCCATTAATGCATGAGAGGTTTCCCGAGCTTGGACTAGTAAAAGAAGATTGCCTTGAGATGAGTTGGATTGAATCTATTCTTTACCAGGGCCAAATTCGAAATGCATCCTTGGAGACTTTGCTTGACAGGAATTATCAGTCTCCTCTTACTCAGCCTTCTTTCAAAGCGAAATCCGACTATGTGAAGGAACCCATCCCTGAAATTGGATTGAGAGGCTTATGGTCAAGATTTTCCGACAAAGAAGCAGAAGCTGGTGTCATCGGCTTTTTTGCTTACGGAGGGAAAATGGATGAGATTCCAGAGTCCGCCACTCCATTTCCACATAGAGCTGGCAATTTGTACAAAATCTTATATAATGTGGGTTGGCAAGAACAAGACAACATAAACTCTGGAAGGTACATAACTTGGATTAGAAGACTTTATAGTTACATGAGCCCTTTTGTTTCCAGATCTCCACGGGAAGCATATATAAATTATAGAGATCTTGACATTGGAACTAACAATATTAAAGGTAACACAAGTTATGCACAAGCAAGCATTTGGGGTCGGAAATATTTCAAGAATAACTTTGATAGATTGGTGCATGTAAAAACGAAGATTGATCCGAAGAATTTCTTCAGGCATGAACAGAGCATCCCTCCTCTTACTTCATCAGGGAAGAAATGATCGCTCACTGAGCATAAACTTGGCAATAAAGCCTTTAGAAAAGGGCAGTGAAAGGTTTAAATACAAATTATATTGCAAAATAAAGAGTTTCTGAGCTTCTTTCTTATCATTCTTGTAGAACTGCAATTATATATTCATGTTATTATTTTATATTTATTATATTATAATCGTGTTTAAAGTATTTTATATTTATATAATTTTAATATTATTGCCAAGTCTTAGGCTAATATATTTTGCGGCAATAATTACCCGTTCTTCTATATAAGTTTGAGTTAGTTTTGTTCGAGCAATACGTTTCAGTATTTCTCTCTTTGAGGTAAGAAAAAAATGTTTCTTATTTATGCATTTGATGCTCTAAAGTTTATCAAGTTAATGCATGTATGAATATGTTTTACTCTTATGAATTCAGCGTATAATCATTCAAACAAAGGCATAATAAAATTATAAATGTCGTTGTGGAACTTTCACATGAAAGTAAAATCATTGACTAAAAATAAAGCTTCCGTAACCGATACTCAAAGAGTCCTAGTCCGTAAAGGTTAATATTTTGAATGACATCTTAACACCCACTTTCTTATTTATAAGTCAATGTTATGATTTAGATTAGATGGTTTCAACCTTATTAATGATTAATCTTGCAATAATGTCTTTTGTGTAAATAGAAGACTTAGAAGGAGTTTAAATGTAAAAGTCCGTGTATAACAGGAATTTAAATAATGATCACAGTGTGATGTTATAATTATTTTTTTAGTAATTTTAGTATTTTTTTTATTGATATTTGCAGTCAATATTTATGAAAATTGATCATAATAGTATCTCTTAATTTACAATAATAATAAACATAATGCGATAAAAATACATATGTAATCACACTTTAAATAGACTTTGTTTTCTTCAACATTTGGACAAAAAAAAAATGGAGAACGAAAAATATGGTAACATTGAGGAGGGGTAAAAGGTCAAAGATAGCACCATCATTAAGTAAATGGTAAGGCTTATTTCCCTCATTTTGTTGTATGCACACGGACTTTGTCGAAACCAAATGGCGCCTATATGCATTTTTTTTTTTAAAGTGTTCAAAGAATAGTTAATCAACTTTGATGGCTTGTTGCGGGAGTCATAAAGTGTCAAAAACTTTACTAATGAATTCTGAAAAATTAATCAAAAAAAATATTGATATTAATAGATAATATTATGATATTGTACAAAATTTACGAAGGTAAAAACTTTTATCAATATGACTTTGATTGTCTTTACCTTATTTTTTTTTTTCAAAAAATAAAAGTTGAATTTGGTTTACACAATTAGCATAAAATTTATTATATTTTGAATATTATAAATAAATATGATTTCTTTTAAAAAAATTAAAATTATTTACGTTGTATTTTCAGGTTATTATTTATTATTTATTTTCTATTTCTCTTAGATATTTTTAACCGATTTTTCTTTATTTATGCCACCTTAATTTCTTTATTCCTCTTTTTGAAAAAAAAAAATACAAATTGATTAAAAACTTGATAAGTTTTTGAAAGAATTTAAAATCCTTTGTTAGAAGCTATTTAAAACACCACCAAAACAGAAGAAAGAGAAAGCCCAAAGTCCAAAATCTACGTAGACCCACAAAGACTGAAAGCCCATAAAAGGGGGGGGGGATACAAATAAAAAAAATGCATAAAGAAAAACAGAAAATACAGCAAAGTCCTTGCATTTTTATAAAATTATTTTCATGTCCCTTTAACCTTGCATTCAATATATATTGCCAATTATATAATTAATACTAGAATTTATCATACCTACCTTTGTGGGTGAAAAAATAATTTTTTTTTTAAAATTTTTTTGTTAAAAAAAGAGGATGTTTGTCTCAAGTGAGTTTTTATTTTTTTAAAATTAAAATATATAGTAAAATAGTAATTTTTTGACAATTATTTTTTAAGATCAAAAGATTTAAATATCATTAATTTTCTTTTTATGTCTATAATTTTAATTTGATTTTTTGTCGTTTTTCAGTTGAATTGGTGTCACTTAATTCAGTGATATCAAATTTAGTAAAAAAATTTATATATAGGTAGATATCCTTATACTTGAAAAAATTACCCACTTTTTTAATCTAAAAAGAAAATTACCCATTTTTTACTTAAAGATGCTTATATTTTCAATTCATTAATTTTTTTTTTCAAAAAACAAATTAAAAGAAAAAAATTGTGCCTAAATAATAGTTGTGTCAATCTAATATACAATGTAACTTCAAATTTCTAGTTTATTATGCATAATATCAACATTTTCCACAGATTTTTTTTTTTTTTAAATAAAATATACCTCAAACATAGAAGAGGATTTTTTCTTACACAATATTAGAGTAGAATTTGCTAGCATATATGTACTACTAGGCTAGAATATTAGAGTCCAGGGCTAATCCTAGGTAAGGGCAGGGAACTATTAATGTGCAAATACACACACACACATATATATATATATATCATTTGAGTTTTAGTTATCGGAGATTATGAATTTAAAAGGATCTAAACGCATCATAAAGATTACAAAATTATACGCAGAATAGAAAATATATATATATATACAAAAAATTAATAACTTTATCGCTCTAGTCATGCTTATTAGAATGGATAATAATGGGCTTCAAGTCTTGGTGAATAGATTCTATGGTTAAGTCATTCGGATTGTCGCTACGTTCCCTCCTTGGCGGCGGGTGAGATGTGCTCGACTTAAAATTTCTTTCGATTAAAATTTTTAGGTATGATGGGATAAGAAATAAGTGTTTCTCATAATTGAAGTAGGAAACCATCAAATGAATTGCTCGTTAGACTGGCTTCAAACGGCCACTATGAAGTGATAAAAAATTTAGAATCATCACGATAATCTGAGTTAGGTATGACTAGACACCTATTAAAACTCATATTTTGAATTGTGAAATTTGGAGATATTCGATTTTATAGTTTACTCGCACTAGAGTTCAATAGGAGGGTTTGAGAATCGGTTATGTTTGGAGAAGGACTAGCACATTTGAGACGTCGTAAATTGATATCTTTAGGCCATTTAACATCTTAGTCTTGATTTCCTCGGTTTTATTGTGCCACTATTTATATATAATCCCTTTTCTATGATGCATGTTTTTGAAAATAATAAATCTAGTTTTTGTAAAAAGAATTTAATATCATTATGTGACTCGAAGGAGTGACAAAATGTAAACTCAAAAGTATTTCCGGATTTTATTAAAAAAGGGTGTTTCATGTCAAGCACTGAAGGGATACCTATACGAAATATTGCCTTGATAATTTTAAAAGGATTTAGTTGAATATCTGAATGCAAAACTTGTCACCAATAAGGGAAATGTGCTAGTAAGGCATAAAGAAATATAATAAATACAACGTTAAATGAACACACAAAAGCACAGAAAGGAGAGACGATAAAGATGTATCTTGTAATTGTGCTTGATTATTTAGAAATAATCAAATTAATAATTTTAAGATGTGTTCAGACTTTTGGTCGCTTAAGGTGTGGAAAGAAGGTTTTGATTAAAAAAATCAAAGGTGATTGAAGAGAGAAAAAATTTTTTTGGAGGAATTTTAAAAATTAGGGTTGAAAAATCCATGTGGATGGGAAAATGGGTAATTTTGAAAAATGAAATATTTTTGGGTTTTTTTGATAAAAAGATGGGTTAAAAAGAATCAAACTGATAATTTAAACAAAAGACGAAAATTAATTAAATTTTTTGAGGGCATGGAGACACATGATTCCATTAGACAATTAGTAGGACTTATTTTAAGGCATTCGAATGCCTCGAAAAGGTGATTCGGAAAAATCGATTGATTTTGCTTAATGTTAAAAGAAGGGATAGCTTCACACTATCCACCTTCCCGAATTTATTCGGAACTTATCCTAAGGTCTTAAGTGGCAAATGAAATATTGTTGAAAAGTTAACTCCATAAGGATTAATATAAAAATATTCGAAAAAATCCCAACAAACATTTTCTGGGTGAAAATAATTTTTGAAATCAAGCTCGATTTAGTATTGGTAGCATGTGTAAGGAAAAGTGCAATAAAATTTTGAAAAATCACCCCAAACTCTTCAGAATTGTTAAATCACAAACAATCACTTTTCAAAAAAAAATGAATTTCACTTATTTTTTGAGAAAATACTTAAAAATTCTGTAAAAATCATCATATGGGCCAAAATAACCCAAACAGAATGTTGAACTTTGATTCCAGGGTTTCAGATCACAAAAGTTCAAAAAATCATAACTCTCGTATCTAAGCGCATCCTATCACATCCAAGGCCAAAAAAGGTACCTTTAGAAAGGTAATTCAATACCCTTTAAGGGAAAAACACCAGAAAATTCTAAAAAATCATTTTGGGCTTTAGTCGAGGTTACAATGCTACTAGTATCAAAACAAGGGAGTTTTTAGGTTTGGGTCTTTCTAGACACAAATCAAGGTGTCAGACATGTGAATGTTCGCAATAGGATCTATGACAGTGGAATCATGAAGCCATCCTAAGTCCCAAGGAATTGGGCAAGTGGGTAACCTGTTACTTATGCATCGAATCACAACACAAAGGCTCAACACAAGACATTTAATCAAACATATTGGAAAAAAATTAAAGGTTGAAAAAATATATATTTTTTTGCCTCGTTAAGCCATGAATCGAAACAAGTAAGCTTGATTTTTCTCCAAGATCAATTAGTTAATGTTGAAAAGATTAAGCCAACAATAATATCATTTTATTGAGACAAATCCTAGCCCAACTTGAGAATTTTTTTTTTCCAAAATAGCAAGTACTCAAACAAACATATTCAAGAGGCATTCAAAAAATCATGTAATGAACTAAAATCATGGCAACATCAATCTCATTTCAATATCGATTAAAAAACAACACTATATCTTATGGTTTCAACAATAAGAACATGACTAAAATGCATCAAAATGTATAATTAAAGTATGTTAGAATGGGCATATAATCAAATATTAAATATGAGAAATGGAACAAAAATGCCATGAAAACATAAACAAGGGCTATTTTGAAAAGATTAAAGAGAAATGAAATTTTTTTATCATCCAAATATCATAGAAGCATTATCAAGGCATGGGAAGCATTCCACCATCACAAACAAAGCTCAAAATGCATGAAAATTCTAGAACAAGGTCATGTCTACATAAATGAAGTTTACTAAAATGATATGATGATAAGCCAAAATAAAGAAACAAAGAGAAATGGAGGAAAATATACCAAAAAGCTTCCACAAAGCCTTCTTCTTCCTTAGCTCCAAACAACTTTATTTTCTTTCTTTTTCCTTTCTCTTTCGACTTTCAATAATTTTTTAGCCCACTTTCTCTCCTTTCTTTACTATGGATTAGCAAGAAAGAATGGCCAAAGATGAGCTCCAAGGTTGTGTTAGTAATGGAAAGGGTTTTGGAGAGAAAAATTGAGTGAGCAGAAGGTTTTACAGTTGCTGTAAAGAGTTGAGAGATTAAGTTTTTATTTTTTTTTCAGAGGAGCGTATGAAAATGTAAAGTGTGGTGGCTGAGCATGAAATGTGAATTTTATAGAGAGTATTTTCATCAACAAAAAACCTAGTAAGATGGAGCATTTTGACATCTTTCTTGAACAACATGGTGAGTCATGGTACTAATGAGGTATGCTTACAATTTTTAATTGGCTAGTACACTCCTACTTGAGTATCAATGAGCCACTAAAGTTTCAAAATATCTTTTGAATATCAAATTTTGCCATAACATATCTCAATATCTAGCAAATTGGGTCTTAAAGAATTTCATTAACCCAATCCAACAAACCCAAAATTTATTAAATAAATGGACATAGACACCAAAATAATTTTAATAAGGCTCGGCATAAATTTATAATATTTAAAAAATTGACTTAACATAATTAAATAAAATAGGCTCTCAAATAAATTAATTAAATATGCACGGGGATCCTATTTTATTTAATATATATTTATTAAAAAGCTTGGCCCTAATTTATTACCTTACCTTAGCTCGGGATAATGAGAATGGGATTTGAGTTTGGATGTCTGGCCTTAATGATGTCCCGAAATCTTGTATGAAAGCCCGAATAAAATTAAGTATCTATACAGATTAATGTTGTTAATGAGTTAATAATAATATTTCAAAACATTATAAATGAAATTATAAATTATATACATATTTTAGTTAATTGTAAAAGTTAAAAATTGTTATAAAATAGAAAAAAAATATAAGGCTAAATGGCTCAGAAATTGGAAGAGAGAAATGACTCTCAATTGAAAGAAAATAATTTATTATTTCTTGATGCTAAATACAATGGAATAACACCTATTTATACTAGTTTCATAGGGAGTTATGATTTGCATTCCTAGAAGATAATTCCTATAAGATATTAGCAATTACAAGATAATTTGATTTATAAGATTATTTGATTTTTATCTTAAGATTATCAGTTAATCAAAGGATATTATCTTATGATCTTTATCATTCTCTATTATCTTTTTGATTTATCTTTTGATCCTTATCATTCTCCCCGGGTT
>JBBYHK010441875.1:0-21827 GCA_038382065.1 Adansonia grandidieri
TATTAAATTGGACTTAAGTCACTAACCATTCCGGACCATTAATCGCTTTAATTGTATCATATATGATGATAAGTTAATTACTTAATCGACCAACTCAATCATTTTAAGAAAAAAAGATCGAAATTTGTAGAAATGATTATGCTATGCGTAAAGGAAATGATTTTCTTTTTTAATTTTTTTTGGTATTTATCTTTTTTAAATATTACTCATTAATAAAAGTAATGTTATAGAAGTAATATTATAACCATTATATATGTTAAAAAACTCATAGATTTTGTTTAAATATCAATATTGGATGACACATGATCCAAAAATATATATATTTTAAAATTATTACAACTGTGTGTTGGTCTTTAAATTATAGTTTTTCTTCCTTATTTCATATTAAAATTTTAATTTAATACATTTCTATGGATAGTTTTTATAAGAAATGTGGGAAGTTTTTTAAAGAAAAATGGTTGGAATTTTAGACAAGTGGGAAGTTTTTTTAAAAATGTAGATAACTTCTTAATGGATGGGCTGTTTTTTTCAAAAATATAAAAATTGAAGAACATAAATACCCTTATCATATTAATATTTAACGAGTAATTTATGAATTTTTAGTATTTTACTCAACTAAATTGATGCCACTGGACTACAAGACTCCAAACTGCATTCTATTATTAGTATAGATATAAATATATAGTTATAGTGGTTTTAAATTTGTACCATGCATGAGATAATCAATCGTCACGTCTCGAGACATAACGAGGCTGTATAACTTAAAGCAAAGTATTTTGATTTTTTTGCCTTAAACAATGCTCCAAAATAATACAAAGCCTTTTGTTCTAATATTTCATGCAAAAGTATTTTGAATACAATCTCATCGAATTTTCTCTTATAAGATATCTATGCCCCAATCTAAGACATCAAAATTCAACGATATTCAAGCACCATACACTTCACATTTCATAAGATCTTAACAACACAAAGCATTCCAATACCAAAATAAATCTTCCCATTTGGCATCCGAGCTTGTCTTAATTCCAAAGCAGTGCTCTTATTTTATCATCTGTACAAGAAAAGTAACGAGGAAGTGAGCAAACTACATCTCAGTAAGCATAGTCTCACACCCTACAATATCAAGCATCATTCATGCATATCATAGCAAGTAAGAAAATCATTACAGCATCGTAACCATATCAAAACACTGATGATTTCATAAATTTGGGATTAACTGCAAAATACAAATCAATTGGGCTTATGCTAACTATTCTAACCCATTAGGAGCGTCATATTAACTATTTATAGAGTCCCTTATCATGCCTACAATGATCAATTCGTAGCTTTCACAATCTTTAACTCATATCAACAGTTACATACTTCATTCGTAAACTCACAATCCATTAAAATCATTTCTTACTGGCATAACCATAGCAATCATGTTCATCTTCCTTTATGATCTCATGTTTCAATCAGTGCATATATAAATATATATAAACAAAATTCATTAATCTTGCCCATGATCATTTTGCATACTAAAGTTATGTTTGGTTGGAGGGTGTGGTTGCCATTCCCCCCTATTCCATGCGGCTTGGTAAAGCCATGGTTTGGTTAAGGAGTAAATCGTCGAATAGCTTATTCCATGTGGAATGAGCTATTCAGCAAATCTGTTGAATAGAGCCAAGAATGGGTATTCCATCCCCATTCGGTAATCCACCGAAGAAAAGAAATGAAATTTTCACCAATTTAACCTTCATATACTTTTAAGAAAGAAATGAACATGAGCTTTAAGAGTGAGAAAATACTGCAAAAAAAAAACTCAAATCTAATAAAAGAAATTTCATATACATTTTAACAAAAAAATCCCAAATCTAAGAAAAATAAAAAAAATTCTAAAAGAATCATAACGTAAAATAATCTGCTGGAAATTATCTCATGAACCAACAACAAAAGATAGCAAGTAATAATCCAAACCAAAAGAGAGAGAGAGAGAGAGAGAGAGAGAATTTTCTCCCTCATAAGCAACGGGTTAAGCTAGTTATGTCAGGATTTGGGGCTCCAAATTTGGGGAAGAGGAAGATAGCACATAGAAGATGAACATATATGAAAATGGAGGCTTTTTGAGCAGCAGAAGATGGCAAAAATGGAGGAGGAAGCCGTGAGATGTTTTCGTAGATCTAGGATTTTGTGAGGACTTTTAGGAAAAAATGGATTAGAACATATGAAAGTGGAGGTTCAGAGGAACATTGTCATGTATTTTGGTGAAATTCTGGGTTTGAACACCAGCGGTTGACAGCGGCGAATGATGGCGGACAACTGCCAGGGACAAGGTTTGGTTGCGTTTTCTGGTTGTATATTTTGAAACCAGTCGAGAGAGATTAAAGAGAAAGGAGGTTCGGAGGGGAGAATGCAGAGTAAAATAAATTTTTGCCTTTTCTGAATTTTCAATATTAATTATTTTATTAATATTAAAAATAATTCTAAATTTTATTTTTAAATATATTTAAAAATTTAACTTTCATATATATTTTAAAATGATATTATATGTAATTTTTAACACTAAAAACGATTGATTTTTTGTTATATATTTTAAGCATAATACATTAAAATTTTTTAAATATTATTATTTTAATTTTAATTTTTATAATTTAATATTAAATTTAATATATTTAATATATTTTTAAATAGATTTATAATAATGTATAAGATATTAATTAAATAAAATTAATTTTTATAAATAATATACTACTATCCAACTAATGGATAAAATTCATTATATACTTATTAGTTAACACCATTTTAATCAACCAGGCATTTCTTATTTATTCCATTTAATAAATCAAACAACATAATACATTTTCCTTCTTAATCCACATATACTAAATAATTATTCCATTTCATTTGTAGAATAACAGATCCTCTTGTAGTCAAACTTGTTAGATATTAACAAAGATAATTATGTGTATACACGATACATAAATACGATGCACGATTGATATCCGAGGTGAATGAGAAATTGTTCTCATAATACCTACTTGAATAGAAAGATAATCTAATTTGGATAAGATATTCTGTTTGAATTTCAATTTGTCATCTAAAATTTAAATTTTAAAATTTAAAATTTAATATTATCCAGATTTTTAGAATCTAAATTTAAAATTTGAAAAAGATTTTATCCTTTTAAATCTTATCATATTATATTTTAATACCTATAAATAGTGCACACCAAAAAAATCTTCTTCTTTTCCTCAATTCTTCTCTATTCCTCTAACCATCCGAGAGAGAATTTCATCACTTTTGGTTCATAGCATTATGCTTGTAAGTGCTAACAATCGCAACGTGATCGAGGGGGCCTGGAAGACATGTTGTAAACACTGTCGAGCAAATTGGTGGCAGGCAATAAATGTCTTAAGGTCAAAGGTTCAACCTTGATTCGATCGTGTAACATCTGACATTTTGAATTTTTCGATAACACGTATATTTATTTCGTAATTTTTCGATTAGATATTTAATTTATTCCGGTATCATTTTAACTGTTTATTTATTTTGCAGTAGCTCGAAGCTAACAATCTTAAGACGTTTATTATCTCATAATTTTAGGAGTTATCTTTTTCTTTTCAATAACTGCAAATTTGTTATCCGATCGGTACTGATATTGACAATGTTTTAATTCCTACTTATTTGTATACTGTATGACTTGCTCGTGGTTCTGGCTTTGGGATAGTGTTCTGCCGTATGCTTATTAAATATTAGATGTTTAATATTCAAGTTAATTGCTAAAAAAAAAAAGCTCTCTGCAAGTTGGTTTGTATGTAGATTACGTGTTGTCTAATCTGTTTCATGCAAAAATATGCGGGGTCAATGATCATGCTTTTTTAAAAGCATCGCATGTATGCATGGTAACAATTTTGTACTGCTTAGGTAAAATTTGATTGTTATATACTTAGATATTATCATTGGTTTTAGAAGAAATCTTTTTGCACTTGATAAGATATCTTCATTGATTTTTCAAGTATGTTCCTATTTTATCTCGTCATATAATTTTCCTTTTTATAGATACATGTATATAATATTGCAAGCCTAGACTTGATTAGATGTTGTACATTGGACTGTGCTTTTGTATATTTAGATTTGTTTTATATATATATATATATATATATATTTGGTTTTAATGCATGCTCTTTATAATTTAGTTTTAATTTATATATATATGAACGTTAGTGTCGGAAACATTTATATAATTTCTTTGTCTTATTAATCCACGTATTGATATTTTGATTAAATTTGGAATTCAAATTTTATATTAAACTTGACTTTCACAATATTTTCAACTTGTTTTACAAGATTGAAAGTTGAGACTAAAAGTTTATCCTGTTATTTTATAACAGATGACTGAACCAAATACCGATAACTGAAGTGTGCCTGTTGCGCAATTATCCTCGCAAAATGCAAATGCAATTGTTGCGCAACTAATCTCACAGAATGCAAGCACGCCTACTGCGCCACTGGCTTCGCATGCTATGCCTGGAGAAAAACCTGAGAAGTTTAAAGGGGTGGACTTCAAAATGTAGTAGCAAAAAATGCTGTTCTACTTGACAACCCTACATTTGGCCAAGTTCATAAAAGAAGAGGCCCCGGTACTTCAAGGGGGAGAAACAGATGCTACCACGATAGCTTCAGTTGAGGCATGGAAGCACTCGAACTTTTTATGCTAAAATTACATCCTCAATGGATTGGACGACTCGTTATATAACATATACAACCCAATGAAAACAACAAAAGAGCTGTGGGAGTCCTTGGATCGAAAATACAGAACTGAGGATGCCAGCATTAAGAAATTTGTAGTCGGTAAATTTCTAGATTTTTAATATGGTGGACTCCAAGACTGTGATCCGTGAGGTCCAAGAGTTTCAGTTGATCTTCCATGAGATCAGTGCTTAAGGGATGGTACTAAGCGAGTCATTTCAAGTGGCCGCATTAATTGAGAAATTACCCCCATCGTGGAAAGACTTCAAGAACCACCTCAAACACAAGAAGAAAGAGATGAAGTTGGAAGATTTGATTGTCCGACTGAGGATAGAGGAAGACAACTGGGGTTCTGAGAACAGAGTTAAGATGCAGTCTTTTGAGGCCAAGGCAAACATTGTGGAACATTTACCTAAAACCAACAAAAGAAAGATTATTAGGTCAAGTTCCTCCCAAGGCAACAAGGGAGCAGGTGTCAAGAAGTTCACAGGAACTTGTTTTGTCTATAACAAAACTGGACACCGTGCAAAAGACTACCGTCAGAATCAGAACAAGAATAAGAAAAAAAAGCTCAAGCCAACATGGTTGATGACAATGAGATTGAGCTGGCCACTATAGTGTCAGAGGTGAACCTGGTAAAGAACCTAAAGACATGGTGGGTTGATACCGGTGCTACTTGTCATGTCTGTTCTAACAATAAGAGTTTTGTTGAGTACAAGGAAACTGCTCTTGAAGAGCAACTATATATGGGAAACTCTTCAGCCTGTAAGGTTCTGGGCCATGGAAAGGTAGTGCTCAAGATGACCTCCGAAAAGGAGCTAACTTTGAACAATGTTGTTCATACTCCTAAGATCCGCAAGAACTTAGTATCTGGCTCACTATTGAGCAAGAATGGATTTAAGTTGGTCTTTGAATCAGACAAATTTGTACTCTCAAAATGCAGGATGTTTGCGGGAAGGGGTTATCTATGTAATGGGCTCTTTAAGCTCAATACAATGACTATTGTAAAGAACAAGAACATAAATAAAGCTAGTTCTTCTTCTGTTTATTTGCTCGAGTCTTCTAATTTATGGCATTTTAGATTAGATCATGTAAATTATAAGACCTTGCAAAGAATTAGCAATTTGGATTTGCTTCAAAAATTGGAATTGATAAAAATTACAAGTGTGAAAATTGTGTGGAATCCAAATTTGCTAAGGCTCCTTTATTCAATAGAAAGACAAAGTAAACCTCTAGATCTAATTCACATGGATAACTATGGCTTAAAGTTCGTGCAAACTAGAAGTGGTAAAAAGTATTTCATTACTTTTATAGATGATCGCATGAGGTATTGTTACGTCTATTTACTAAGAAGCAAATACGAGGCCTTAAAAGCATTTAAACTCTTTCAAACCGAGGTTGAAAATCAACTAAGCAAAAGGATTAAGGAAATAATAAGTGATAGAGGTGGTGAATACGATGCATCGTTTAATGAGTTCTGCGCAAAACATGGAATTATCCATCAAACCACCGCTCTTTATTCGGCTTAACAAAATGGTATTGCGGAACGCAAAAAACGTACATTGAAATATATGATAAATGCTTTGTTGATAAGCTCAGGGTTACCACAGAACTTGTAGGGGGAGGCTATTTTAACAGCCAACTATATATTAAATAAAATACCTCATAAGAAATCAAACAAGACATCGTATGAGTTATGGAAAGGTCAGAAACCTTCCTACAAATACATGAAAGTATGGGGGTGTCTTGCTAAGGTAGCAATTCCTCCACCTAGAAAGGTCTAGATCAGACCTAAGACTGTAAATTGTGTATTCATTGGATATGCAAATAACAATGCGGCTTACCATTTTCTTATGTATAAGTCGAACATTCTTGAGATTCATGTTAACACGATTATTGAATCGAGGAATGCTACATTTTTTGAAGATGCATTTCCCTACAAGGGAACACAAGAAAATAAGACTACGAAAAGAGCCCATGAGGACCTAAGTAGTGATCTATAAGTGGATGAGAAGGAACAAATAGAACCCCAAAGGAGTAAACGGACTAACGTACCAATTATTTATGGTCCAGATTTTCTAACGTATTTGTTAGAAAATGAATCTCAAACGTTTAAAGAGGCTATGTAATCTCCAGATGCACTATTCTGGAAAGAGGCCATTAACAATAAAATAGAATCTATCATGCAAAATCATACATGGGAACTGGTGGATCTTCCTCAAGGGCATAAGTCGTTTGGATCCAAATGGATATTTAAGAGGAAGATGAAGGCAGATGGATCCACAGACAAGTATAAAGCTCGGTTTGTAATAAAAGGGTACAAGTAAAAAGAAGGGCTTGATTACTTCGATACATACTCACCAGTTACAAGGATAGCATCCATTTGAATATTAGTAGCTATTGTAGCTTTTAACAATCTCGAGATACACCAAATGGATGATAAGACTGCTTTCCTGAATGGAGAAATAGATGAAGAAATCTATATGGAACAACCCAAAGGGTTTATAGTTCCAGGTCAGAAAAAGAAAGTGTGTAAGCTGGTTAAATCATTATATGGTTTAAAGCAAGCACCAAAACAATGACATCAAAAATTTGACAAAATAATGCTGTCACAGGGGTTTCGCATTAATGAATGCAATACATAAAGTATACTAATAAAGGATATGTCATTGTTTGTCTATAAATAGATGAGATATTGATGTTAGGCAATTATGATGAGATTATTAAAGCTACCAAATCATGGTTGACCAGTAAGTTTGATATGAAAGACATGGGTGTAGCAGATGTGATTTTAGGAATTAAAATTTCTGAATAACAAGATGACTTTGGTATCAACTCAAGATCATTATGTGAACAAGATCTTTGGCAGGTTTAATAAGAATGATACCAATATTTCCAAAACACCTGTGGATGTAAATTTACATCTAAGGAAGAATACTGGTGACGCAATATCTCAGGTTGAGTATTCGCGCATAATTGGTAGCTTAATGTATCTAATGAACTATACAAGACCGGACATAGCCTATTTAGCAAGCAAACTGAGTAGATTTACAAGTAATCCGGGATAAGATCATTGGAAAGCAATCGTGAAAGTACTTTGATATTTGAGATACATCTCAAATTATAAACTGTACTATATGAGATATCCAGCTGTACTAGAAGGATACAGTGATGCAAATTGGATATCGAATACTAAAAACTCGAAATCTACTAGTGGATTTGTCTTTATTATTGGAGGAGCTGCAGTATCTTGGAAATCTTCTAAACAAACGTGCATAGCCATATCCACGATGGAATTTGAGCTTATTGCTTTAGATAAAATTGGAGAAGAAGTAGAGTGGCTTTGAAAATTTTTAGAAGGTATTCCATGTTGGCCGAAACCTGTGTCGACAATATGTATACATTGCGATAACCAATCTGCAATTGATAGGGCATAGAGTTGTTTATATAATGGTAAGTCTCGACATATCTGTCGAAGACACAATACCGTGAGACAATTGCTCTCAAACAAGATTATCTCTATTGATTACATGAAATTAAATGATAATATCGCGGATCCATTTACGAAAGGTTTTACGAGAGAGCAAGTCTATACATCATCAAGGGGAATGAGACTTAAGCCTATAAATTAAAAGTTATATAATGGCAACCTTACCTTGTTGACTGGAGATCCCAAGATCTAGGTTCAAAGAGACAACCGAATTATGTTATCTTAGTAAGAGCATTGAAAGAGTTAAACACTCTTACCCATTCCTATGGTGAATCAATGCTGCCTGCAAAGGTGTTAGGTTAAGCTATGCTTTTAATGATTCTTATAGCTTGATAAAATCAAGTGGAGCATTGCAGAATACTCTTGATAAAAAATCAATTATGTGAGTGTGAAACGTGGCTATTTTTATGAGAATTAATAAGGCTAAATTCTTTAGAGCACTTTCTAAAACTAGGACGTGTTTAAAGTCAAAATGAACACAACTGTGAGAACCAGAGGTGTTCAAAGAGGGATTGTGTGATACCTATTGTCTTGGTTAACAATAAAGGCTGAACAGTTCCAGACATCAAGTTCACTAGTTAGCCGAGTAAATCCGATAGTTGTCGCTATGGAAGGTTCAAAGCTAAAGGCTACCTATCATGATGCAATAACTCTTCAAGTTATTCTCTCTCATATTCCGAGTTAGTTTGTCATCTTATTCGAACAATTTTCATTCATGTGAGAGATCATTTGATATCAATAAAGATAATTATATGTAAACACGATACATAAATACGATGCACAATTGATATCCACAGTGAATGAAAAATTATTCTCATAATACCCATTTGAAAAGGAAAATAATCCAGTTTGAATAAGATATTCTGTTTGAATTTCAAATTGTCATCTAAAATTTAAATTTTAATATTTAAAATTTGATATTATCTAGATTTTTAAAATCTAAATTTAAAATTTAAATTTTAAAATTTGAAAAACATTTTATCGTTTTAAATCTTGTCAGATTATGTTTTAACACCTATAAATAGTACACACAAAAAATCTTATTCTTTTCCTCTATTTCTCTTTATTCCTCTAGCCATCCGAAAAAAAATTTCATCACTTTTGATTCGTAATGTTGAGCTTGTAAGTACTAACAATCGCAACGTAATCAAGCAGGCCTAAGAGACGTTTTGCAAATACTGTCAAGCACATTGATAGCAGACAATAAACGTCTTAAGATAAAAAATTCAACATTGACTCGATCGTGTAACATCCGACGTTTCGAATTTTTTGATAACACGTATATTTTGTGATTTTTTGATTGGATTATTTAATTTGTTACAATATTATTTAACCGTTTGTTCATTTTGCAGTAACTCAAAGCTAACAAAACTTACAGAGAATAACAGTATAGTCCGAGCTATTTCTTATTGAAGTCAGAATTTCTTTGACCGTGTCTTATGCAAGAACTTCATTTTGGCAGACTTCAAGATGTGCACCATCATAGATTTCCCCACGGGTTCGACTTCAGTGAAGAAGTTAACATCCACCTGGTTACGAGCACATTCAACTGCGAAACGAAATTAAAAGTTAAAGGGGGAAAAAAAAAACCCCTCATTTATAAATCAGTCGAGCAAGTACCTGTTATTGTAATTGTCCCTGCAACTGGGGGTGAAGGTGATAATTCATCTGCGTTACTCCTGCAAGCAAAGAAATAATATTGAACTTTCCGTTTTTACAAGAACAATCTTAAAGATGCATCATAAACCAAAGATATTGGATAGACACTTGCTTCGACTCATTACCACTGAAAACCAATTTAAAACCAACATTAAAAAAGAAAAAAGCAATAAGAAAATAAAAAAAATCACACGCTCGGTACCTAAACTGAATATCGAGTCCCACAGTTGCAATGCCTGGAGAAAGAGCCTGCAAAGTCAATTGCCAAAATCCCAATAAGCAAAGAGATTTTATTTGCCATAGAGAGGATTTATGATGCAAGAAAGAAACCTCAAAAAGTCTATAAGAGGAGGGAGAAGCAAAGCAATGCTAATATTATTATTATATGGCGCAAGACTTTCATCCATAAAAAGAGGATCTGAGCTTAAACGGAAAAAGAGGGGAGACTGGGCTTTTCTGGCTTGGAGGTCACCTGATATAGTTTGGGCCGAATGATATCCAGATGGGTAAATGTGAGGAAACTCGTGATCTTGGCAGTGCTTTATCTTGCTATAATGACCTCATTATGCCACATGCCTTTGATCATCAGAATATTCTTCATTTGGCTAAAATTGCTAGTGCACTTGTTGTTAATCGCTTGACAGATTACAACTACGCTTTTCAACAAATGGCTGATGCACTCACGAGTATTGAATGCATTGGCCAAGTGGAAGGAACAAAGGTTGTCTATGGCAGGAATGGAAACAATATTGTGCACCCTTAGTTGTTGTTGGCTTTCGTTGTTTCTTTTCACTTCGTCTTCACCTACCTTAAAGGTTTTGAGCATAAAGAGACTGTTATAAAGGCACAACAAGCTGAGATCAGCCAGATTACAAATGATCTAAAGGAACTAGTTAAAGATGCTGATATTGTGTATTCAGAGGTAAGGGCTAGCATATGGCAAGGAGGAGGAGGCTGGGAAAGAGTCTTTGTGGTGCAAACTGTTCACATATTCAGGTTTCCATCCTTGAGGACAAGGATGTTTTGAAGACCGCCGAATGGTTACAGGTCAAATATTATGCATAGCTAAGTTCAAATATTAAGCTGTAACTAAGTTGGTTTAATACTTTAATCAGCTAGCTAGTTGTTAGACAGTAACTAATATTCTGTTACGGGTAATTAGCAAACGGCTGTAGGCAAAAGAATGGCTACATATTAAGGCATTGCGTGGAATGAAAGAAATAGACATAATTCTGAAAACTACAACTCGCTCTCCCTCTTATTTTCTTCTAAAAATTTCGGTTAACTTCTAAATTCTTCTTCTTCTCCACTGCTCTTCTCTATTCTCTTGTTTATTTTTGTCAGGTTTGATTGGCCCGTATCACATATTCAGCAAATTCATACCATGGACACAAAAAAAATAGCCACCAGCAATGCTTCTTACAAAACCCAAGCAGATTTACCTCGCAGGTATGCTGAATTTGAGGTTGTGACCAACTTATAGTACGTGTGAGGCTGTAAAAGATTCCCAAGCAACAGGCACAAAAGGCTACAATGCTGAAAACTCTAAAGAAAATCAACTCTGACGCCTATGTTCTAGATCTTCCAAACAGCATGGGTATTAGTGACATCTTCTCAAGCCATGGTCAGACTGCACCTGGATCCTGGATCTCTAGTGGAGAGTTTCAACTAAACCATGATCTTTATGATAAATGCCACTATTCTAACTCGTCGGACTTGAGTTTCATCAAGCAAGGAAGTGATGATGAAAGATGAAAACCTAGAAAAGTCTAAGAGGAGAGGAAAGGAAGGCAATACTAACATTATTATATGGCAAGACTCTCAAGCTAACTTGCTTAATTAATTGGCAGTCACATGCAGTCACTTAATAAAAGAAACTACCACAAAATGCATGATGTAAGATTCAATTTAACAAAAATATTATTATACCTGCACCATCTGCTTAGAGCCAGTAGTAATTCTTAAGCCTCCAGATGCACAAGCATTTGTTTTGTTCAAACACCACGAGGCGATGCTAGAGACTATTTCTTCCGTTCCCACCGCAACACTTGTTAAAGGCGCTCCCATCTCAACCATAGCAAAAGCCTCAACTTTTGTGCTGCTGTGTCAAAAGAATCAGAATTCAAACTTTGTCTCACCATGGAAGCAAGCAGGCAGGCAGGCAGGCAGGCAGGCAGGGCAGAGGGCAGGGGCAGAGCCAGAGCCTTGTGGACCCCCCAAAAGAATTTTGAAATCCTCTAGAGTATTTGTATATGTATTAAATAAAATTAAGTTGGCCCCCTCAAAATAAAATTTACTTTTGACAATTCGTATCTTGTTCATATATTTTATTGTATCATAATCGTTTTTAAAGTATTTTATCTTTATATAGATTTTGATAAATTTTATAATTCATATTATATAGATTTTGAAACATATATTTATGTTGTGTTGTGTATTAAATTCTTTATCCAAGTCATTCGAGTATCAATTCCAATAATTAAGATTAAGATCTTAGTAAGATTCTCAAATATCTCATTTTGATAGTTAATACTTAACAATATTAGATATGGTTACATAAATATAACAAAAAAATTATTAAAATATAGCATGAATACATAAATATTTCAAAATTTATATAATACAAATCATTAACATATTAAAATTTATATTTTTATAAATTAAAGTTGATTCATGTATTTTCAGGCCTAGTAAATAGTAATGCTAACTTTTATCTTATTCTTCTAATTTTTTTTTATTATAAATTCACTTCTTTTTTTTTTTGGTCACGGTCAACATCCTTCCTTACAAAGAAAAAATAACAAAATTTTTATTTATTTTATTTTTTAAAAATATATGTTTATATAATCTTGTTATTTTATGCATGAAATATGTTAAGACTTTTGTGATTAGAAAAAAAAATTGATAAATTTTTTTATTAATTATGTCATAATGGAATACTATGTTGACTTGCCTTAACTATTTACTACATAAATCAAAGGAAATATATATAAATTTAGTATTTTAATTGGCACAAAATTAAATGCCAGATCCGTCATAGGCAGAGGGAACCAATATCTATATATCTATAAAACCAAATAAAATCAGCGAAAATGGATTATTTACCCACCTGGAGTTTTCGATAACGACGGCAAAGTTTCGACACTTATTTTCCGGATTGCAAGACCTCGTCGGCTTATTGACTGGCATAGGATGCGCCTTTGAGGGAGGGGCATTATTCCTACCAATAACCTCATATGAAAACGTTGCTGGTCTATCAGCTGCTTGTGTAGATAGCGGCAGCGGCAGCGGCAGCCCCAGCCCCAGCACCAGCAAGAGCCCAAAAATCGAAGCAAAATCCATTGTTTGAGCTTAAACTTTCCTATGCAAAAAACTAAAAAAGAAAGTAGAGAATGTAAGCAAGAATTCTGATTGATCTGAGACTTCTGAATAGATAGAGAAAACAAAAATCTTAGATTAGATGGAGTTACATACAAGAATTACTATGATCGAGAAACCACGCCTAAGAGATGAAGTTCCGCCCTATGGTGATACTGAAGCTGCCGAAGGACAAAGCATTGATGCTAGGGTTTCCCAGAGAAAAGAACAAAATGGGCTCAAAGTCGAAGAGAGTGGTGGTCATCTGCGTGGCTATCCTTAGCCCACTAATATGGGCTAACCATCTAGAAGTGGTGGACATTGGCCCAAATGAACGTGGGCGGAACACCAGGAGCAGAACCACGTGTGCGTGTTCGTGTGTGCATGTATATATACGAATATATATATATATATATATATATATATATATATATTAGATCATCAGCATCATCATATCTTTTCCTTTATTTTCATTTTTTTATTATTATTTTCATTTATCAGCTGCTTTTGCAGATGGCAGCAGCACCAACACCAGCAGAAAAAACGAAACAAAAGGCGTTGATTTGGGCTTGACCATTCCTCTGCAAATAATAGAAGAAGTAAAGAATTGTAAGCAATAATTCTGAATGATCTGAGACTTTCTGATTAGATAGACAAAACGAAAATCTTAGATTAGATGGAGTTACATACAAGAATTGCTACGATCGAGCACCAAGGCAGCGTCGGGCGGTCGTCAAGGGTTTCGTAGAGTAAGACTCAGAAACATTTAATCAAAAACCCCTGATCTTAGTACTTGTATCAATTATTAATTTTGATTGATTCATTAGAGCAGCACATGACTAAGAGGAGTAAAAAGCAAAAGCGCACGCTAACCCAGGTCCCACCATGATGACAAGAATACTGCAAAGATGAAATAAGCAATAACATGAACAAATATTTATTTAATATACGCTACTCATCCACACATGAAATAAACAAAACATTTACAACTTAGGAGATTAATATTAACATCACTGCAATATGCCCTTAGCTACATTTTGAAAAATTTGATCTACATTTTAAATATTAATATATAATAAATATAATAATTCAATTTTTTAATAAGTAAATTTAGAATTAAAATTGAATTAATATAATAAATTATATAAAATACGAGATAAAATATGATATGATATAAACATAACATAAAAAAATAATCACAACATGAAAAATAGCATAAACACGACATAAATACATATATATGTCAAAATTTATATAAAATAAATTATTAACGTGTAAAAATTTATATACATTTATTATAATTTAGACACTCAAAAATAACACGAATACAAAGATATTACGAACATACAAATTTTTTTAAAATTGAATCACTATAAAAAATATAAAATATATCATAAATTAAGATACAATATAAGCATGTCATAAACTCACAATTTTTTTAAAATTAAATTATAATAATAAATTATATAAAATATAAGATAAATTAAAACACAATATAAATACAACATCGTAAAATTAAAATACAACATAGGTCGAATACACCGACTCTTTTTTACTTCCGATTTTTTGCTCTTTCTCTCTCCTTTATTCCAAAATCTGCCCATTAACCTTAAATCAAGTTAAAGTTTAAAACTTAACCTAATTACGTTATTTAATACCTAAACCAACCTTAAATTTTAATTTATGATCTAACTTAGTTGTTCCCTAAACATTTATTCTTCATACAAAATTAAACAGTGAGATTTACTAGCGACGGCTTTTACAGGGGTTACAGATATATACTATAAACATCCGTGCAGCATTAAACAAGTAAGCTGAGTAGGATCATCCTCCTTCAAAATCACACGGACGAATCTAATATATATAGAATAAAACAATATATAAGCATACAAGATAAGATACTGTTGATATAGTTGTCCTCTTTTATTGACATGTATGATAAATTTAAATAAATAATATTTTATCAATTAAATTTTAATATTTAAATTTTAAAAAATATTTATAAAAAATTTTAATTTTTAAAATAAAAGGATTATATTTCTAATAAAATTTTGTTATATATATGATTTATAATTTTCATATACGACAACCTTTGAAGCATATAATAATAACAATAATAATAATAATAATAAATTATATTATTATAATTGATTTTACCCTTTGGTTTTTGCTTCATTATTATAAGTAATATCATATATGATTTATATTGTAGCATATTTTGATCATATATGATGGACTGTAACCTCATCAGATAGTTAAAAAGCTAAATTCAATGTGTATGAGCATAATTTCATTAGCCAAATATATATATATATATATATGTATGTATGTATATATATTCTTCTTTATATAGTCAATTTTAAACGACTCTATGAAATGATGAAACTATCTTTTTACTGTTAAAATAAGAATTCATATTATATAAAATAGGAATTTATTTAATGGTAATAGAATATAGTAATAATATTTGATTTTTATGGGAGTCTGAAAACATTTAAATATTTATAAAAAATTTTAATTTTTATGCTGCCAAATCTTATCTATTCACATTTATAAAATAAATTCCTATCTCTTACTTAAATTTCAAATTAAATTAAAAATAAATTACTTTTCTATTAAAACTCTAATTTTTAAAAGAGTTATCCAAATATTTATTTGTAAATTTAAAAAATTATCATGAATAATAAGATTTATATTTTAAGTCTTATCAGTAATAACTAATGTTTAGTACTTATCATTTGAAAACTGTTTAAAGATGGTTTAGGGTTTTGTATTGAAGTATTGGAGTTTCTAGATTAAATTGATTTACTTTTTTCTTAATATTTATTAACCAGACGTGTTTTTTAGCTATTTAAACCTTGCTATAAATTACTAGCAGTTGTAAATTAATTTAATTTAATAAACTATTAAGTTATTTCACCACCATTTTCTTTAAATTTCATTTTCTTTAATTTTTTTTGTATATTTGTTTCTATATCTCAATAAATATTATTCTCCATAATTTTCTGAAAAAAACTTTAAAGATTAGGAATATATGAGTGAAAGACATGCGTATAAGTAATTTTTTTGTTATTGCTGAGGAAAAAAATAGAAACCTTCTACTCAAACTGAAGAAGAAGAAGAAGCTGTGAATTGAAAGGTAAATATGAAAGAAAATTTTGAGAAAAAAGTATTTATCTTTTTTTTTTTAATTGTTTGTTTAACATTCTTAAATTTAAGGATATGAAAGCAATATTCCAAGATAATTTTTATAAAATTTTACATGGGTGGTTTGGTGCAACATAGAGGGTAGCTTGAATGGTTCAAGAACTTCACCTTAAGCACATTTGGTACGATGCATTATTTAAATTATTGCCATCACAAAATTCTTTGTTCATTAATGGTGATTCATAGTTGTACACAACCAATGTCAAGTTAACTGTAGGTTTAAACATATATGATATGGCTATGTATGGGTATTTATATGAAAATTTTATTTTTATTACATGTATAATAATTTTAAGATTGTTGTTATTTACTATAAATCTATTTAATTAATTATTCAATTATAAAATCTTTTAAAATTTAAATTTATTGTACTCTTTCAATTTAAAGTTATTGTCCTCTTTTAAAATTGGTGTGAAAATCATAGGAAGTTTTACTTTTTATTTTAATGCTATATTGCTAAACTCAATAATACAATTTATTATATTTTTTTGAATATTTTAATTCTTTTTGAAATATGTTATGAATTTTTATTAATTTTGTTTAATTAACAAATATATTTAATAAAATGTTTTAATATACATGATATTCATTTAAAGCACACAAAAGTATTTCAACTCATTCTTAAATATATATAAAATTTAAATATGAATGTATAAATTTAAATAAATAAAATTGATCTGTATATCGCGCGGGTAGCAAACTAGTTCATAAATAATAAATTAAAGTTGCAATCAAATCAATAGAGAGAGGGGAGAAGAACAGAAATAATAAAGTAAAATTATCATGTCATAATTTTATTTAAAATATTTTATATTTATATTAATTTTTATATGTTAATAATTCCTATTATATAAATTTCAAGTTATATATTCATATCATATATTGTTTTAATGATTTTATATTATTAAATTCGCATGATCATATTTAAAATTATAAAATTTACCTGCAATGAGTGATGCACTTGCTCATATCCTTACACTAGAACAGCCACTCTTGGATTCATCAGCTCAACAGCATCTCAGCACCACAACAACCGTGTACCTTAGCTAATAAGATTGCACTCTCAAGCTTAGCCACAACTTAAATTTTGGATGGTAAGTTATCCAGGTTGTGATTTCCTAGCAACTAATGAAGTGAGAATCATCTTTTATAGTTTCTTCATCTTTACACGGCATCAAAATCAATCGCTTAGCATCCACAAGTTTTCTTTTTCTCTCCCTTCCTAACTCAATGGCTGCCAATAACACCAAGCACACACTGCCAATTCATACATGAACTAAACAGAACCCATCTCCGTTAATGTTACTGCACAACCCCTCTTGAAACTAAATGCATCCAATTTTCCATCCTGACAATTCCAATTATATTCAATCCTTGATGGCCATGATGTCATTGGCTACTTAGATGGAACCATAACCTGCTCAGAAGCTATGATTTCCGTCAATTTAAATTAAAGCGCAATCCATTCATTCTGGAGATGACAAGACAAGTTAATTCTGCATGCCATAGTAGCCACTGTCCCCAAGTGAATCCTACCAATTATTGTCACTGTTCATTCATTCTCGAGAAGACGATAGATTTCCATCAATTTAACTTAAAGCGCAATCCATTCATTCTGGAGAAGACAAGACAAGTTCATTCTGCATGCCATAGTAGCCTCTGTACCCAAGTGAATCCTACCAATTATTGTCACTGTTCATTCATTCTCGAGAAGACAAGATAGATTGCTCAAATTCTAGGTAATAATTAGGGGATATGGGATGCTACTACAGTTTTAATGTCCCAAGTCTTCCCAGGGCTGGGCTCCAATACCAATATTCTATTTGGTAGGGATGGGTATCCATCAACTTTCAGAATTGGGAACAGAGGAGAACATTCATGCGGTGTTATTTCTGTCCCACCCAGTAATTGCTTGATCCATTTGAGCTAGTTTCTTTGTCTGTTTATGTCCCTTCTTCCCCAGCTATTCCAGTAAATTTCTCTTCTGTCAACCATCTTAGAAGGCCTAAAAGAAGTGATAAACTTTTTCTTATTCACATTCACATTATCATTATCATCGTACGTGCCTTTTTGTGCAGAACTAGCTCTTGCATAAGTTGTGCTTGGAGACTGACTGTCGCGAGATTTCATAAACATCTTTTTATTTGTTCAGCTCTTGGCAGATATAATTTCCTTCACATTGAATTTGCTTTGTTTGAAAAGCCTTCAAAACAACCTTTAAAGTGGCTTCTTAATTTTGACATTTCCTTGGGCTATGACCATCTCATGGGTGTTCCATTACTTGTTTCATAAAGATCTCCTTAACTCAGATACAATCTGCACACACCAAAAATTTAATATATATATATATATATATATATATAAACATAGCTCAGGATATTTAATATTATAATAATTCAAGTGAAAGATTAAGATAAAAAGACAAGTTGTGCACATAATCTGAGTCCTAACAACTCAAAGAAACGCTATTTTCTTTACCAAGAAAATTCCAGGTCCAAGTTGCATACCATTTAAACACCAAAATAAATAAATAAATAAAAAGGAGGCTTGAAAAGCATGCACTTGAATATTTAAAAATAAATAAATTAATTAATTTAAATAAAATATTTTACTAAATTCATCTCAAATTTAATATATTAAATGAATTAAAGATAAATTTAAAATATTTAATAAATAATTTTAAGATTAATTAAATTCTCATTATATTTGTAATTTAAAAGATTTTTAGTAAAAAAATGAAAAAAAATAAAAATAAAAATAAAATTTTCACAATTAATAAAGAGTATACTTGTCATTTTATTTAAAATTAACTTAGAAATAATTCTTTAGGGCTAGCTTATACCTTGCCAAACGTTAAGGTCGGTGGGTGTTTTTAAAACTAAAGGGATAAGTGGATTTCTATCAAACCTTATTGTTAAATTCATAATTCTATATCTTTCAAAAAAATTAATAAAATATATATTAACTAGAATTTGTATTAATATGTAAAGTTTGTTTAATGTGCAAATTATATTAAACTATTATGAAATTTATTGTTTCTAATACCAAAATAAATTAATTATGAAGATAAAAAAGCATTGTAAATTTTAATTCTTTTAATTATATCAAATAAATTGATTCACTTTTTTAAATTAATGAAATCTTTAATTTCTTTTTATTTTTATCAAATTAATTCATTTGAAATATATTTTAATGAAGACTTTTTATTCGTGAATAATAATAATAATACTAATAATAATAATACATATTAACAAGATTTTTTATTCATGTATATATGATGCAGGGTGGAGATGATAGGAAATAACTAGAACACAAAAGAATTAAAAATAGTCGAAAAAGATAACACTGTAGAGATATTTAGGTTCTAAAAAAAAACCTTTTAGATAGAATAATAAAATAATAATCGAATACATTGTAGCAACTCCCTAAATGCATATATATAGGCTAGAACTCCTACTCCTACAAGGTTTAGTATTCCTAGTAGAATACTAATTAAGCTTTAATTATAAAACTTATCCCAAACTAAAACTCTAATCCTAAACAATAATCTAATTAAACTAGGATCCTAAACATAGATATAAATGGATTTCTTTATTCCAACAGAATTTAAAATGAAATAGAACTCTTAATTGTTAATGCTCCTGCATCATTCTTCCCTGGTTGAAAGATTGGTAATATCTTTAAAAAAGAATTTAGCAGCATCTTCGCACATTTCTGGATCGACTTTCCTCAATTCTTCCTCCGAAATCCAGGTACTTTCACAAGCTGGTTTTTTCAGCCATTTAATTAAGAACCTTCGATAAATATTTCCCCTCCTAGATGTCACTTCCTTGATATCGAGAACTTCCTGGATGATGTCATCTTTCTTGGTAGAAAGCTGGCCAACTTGTTCTGCAACTGTACTTGGTTCTTCCTCATTAAATCCCTCAAATTCGTACAAATCAAAGATATTACAAATAAGACTACTCTGCAAGTCAGTAGGCAACTCCAATAAATAGGCATTCGAACCTAACTTTTTAAGCACTTTACATGGCCCAAATTTCTTAAACTTCAACTTATGATAGGCACCTTTAGGAAACCTTTCTTTTCTCAAATAGACCAACACCAAATCTCCTTCTTTGAATTCCTTAAAACGTCTATGTTGATTAGCCGTATTAGCATATGATGCATTACTAGCTGTCAACGCATCTTGATCTTCCTTATGAATGCTACGAATGTGCTCAGCAAAAGCTTCCCCGTCATCACTCACCCAGCTTCTTAGGGTAAAGGAACCAAATCAAGCACATGTTGGGGTTTAAGACCATAAGCAACCTCAAAAGGTGTCTTCTTAATAGTTCGATTAACTGAGTTGTTGTAAGCAAACTCAGCTTGCGGAATAACTGAATCTTAACCCTTCACATGATTTCTAACCAAACACCTTAGCAAGTTTCCCAAACTACGATTAACAGCTTCAGTCTGGCCATCTGTTTGAGGATGACATGTCTAGAATACTTCAAATCTGTTCCCATTTTACGCCACAAAGTCCTTAAAAAATGCCCCAAAAACTTAACGTCTCTATCAGAAACAATAAGGGTTGGAACTTCGTGCAAAGATACTACTTCCTTAAAAAATAAATCAGCAGTGTGAGAGGCATCTGCTGTTTTAGAACAGGGAATAAAATGAGCCATCTTAGAGAATCTATCTACAACTACAAAGATAGAGTCATGCCCCTTTGAAGTCTTAGGTAAACCCAACACAAAATCCATACTCAAATGAATCCAAGGTGAAGTTTGTTCTAGTAATGGAGTATACAGCCCTGTATTTTGAGAACTTCCCTGACCAAATTGACAAACAGCACATCAACTTACAAACCTACTCACATCCTTTAACATATGAGGCCAAAAATAGTGATCTGTGACCAAAGCCATTATTTTGTCCTGGCCAAAATGTCCACCTAATCCATTCCCATGAAGCTCTCTTATGATTTGTTCTTGGAATGATCCTTCGGGAACACATAGTTGATTACCCTTGAATAAATATCCTTCATGCAATCTGTATGGCAGCTTATCTACAGCTTCTGCTACTTGCAAATCTTTCACCACCTGACTGAAATAGGAATCTGTTTGATATTGGTTTTTTAACTCCTTAAATCCAATAACTTATGAACTCATTACGGTTAAAATAAAAGTTCGCCTACTCAAGGCATCTGCAACTACATTTGTTTCTCCACTTTTATACTTCAAAGAGAAATTAAACTCATTCAAAAATGAACTCCATCTAACATAACGACCATTAAGTTTCTTTTGAGAGCTAAAATACTTCAGTGCTTAATGGTCTGTATAAACAACAAATTCCTTATAAGCCAAATAATGCTGCCAGTGTTGGATTGCTCTAACCAAAGCATAGA
>JBBYHK010442096.1:0-16407 GCA_038382065.1 Adansonia grandidieri
TTTTTCAGATTTGAACTGCTTAAAGCACTTCTTCCGTCTCTCCAAGAGGCCAAAATGAAAGACAATGACAGAACAAACATGATCTTTATTAAACAATGGCAGACATTCAAAGATCAAAAATCACCATAGAAGGTTATTATCAAGCAAGTCATACCTTCATATCTTTTATTTTCTTGAAAGCTCCAGTGTCTTGAAACCAGCCTTTTTATTTGAAGAAAATCAGCAACATCTCGAAGTCCGTTTTTCATGGAAGGTTGCAGTTCAGTTTGAAATGGAGTTGCAGTGTCATCGGATCTTCGGTATTTAGCTTGCTTTGCTCGAAGACCTTCAAACAAATGCAATTCTGTTTTGATGAGAGAGACGGATGATTCTATTCGTTAAATTCCTCATAAGGTGAGGATTCGCTAGAAGAGTCGGAATCGAATGGAGTGGCTTCCATTGGATTCATTGGAGATGATGGAAGTGATTCTCTCTGTTGAGAAGGTGAACCTGGAGCTGAAACCCGAACCAGAACAAAATCAGTCTAAACTTCATCTTTCAAAGCCTGGTAGAGAAAACTAACGGCGATACTAGTTCAATTTTGGGAAAAAAAATTTTACAGTATTCTAATTTTTTAAAAATCAAACCAACCCGAACCGAATTCTAATGGTTTGGTTAATATTTTAAAAATTTTTTTTACTAATTTAAAAATAAAATATTTATTTTTAAAAATAATTAAAAATTAAATGAAAAATATAATTTGATTGAGCTAAGTTCGAGCAGTTACGGTTTTTAACCTTATAAACCAAAAAAGCACTCTGAACCAAATTTATTTAATTATCACCGAAACCGAAACCAAATTCAATAAAAATCGAACCGAAAACTGAGGTTCAAATTGGTTTTTGCTTTTTTTTTTTTTTTTGCTCAGCCTTAAGTAAAACTAAGAATTTCACCAGTGTTCAAACGAAACTGAAATGAGGGAAGGAAACAGATGCACATACCTTGTACCCTTGAACGGAACTTCTTTGTATGCCGCTTAATAAGTTTCTTAGCTTTGGTTATGGTAAGCTGCCGAGCGAACGGAGAGAACTCGGCTTCACCTTCACTCCACTCTCCTTGGAAATCGTCCTCCGCTTCGCCTCTCATAGTTCTTAGCACGAATTGTTTGGCTTTGCGCCGTTGAGTGTTGAAGAGGCCCCTAACGGAAGTTACAAATCCGTCGCCAGCTCCATCAGTCGGACGCTTAACAAAGATTATCGGATTCTGATCAGGCTTAGAAACCTGATCACCGTCAATGAGATTGAGTTCACTATCAGGAACCGCAGTTAAACTTGGCTGTTGACTATGTGCCTTGTCTTTGAATTTCTTACCCTATCAAAATGTCAAATAATTGAAGGGACAATCAGCAGAATTACATTGTAACCTTTATGGTTTAACAAATAAATTAAGCTCCCCCATATTACAAATACACTTAATAACTACCAAGTTACCCGGACTTGAGGTGAGTGTCGGATACGGGTAAATACCGAACATGGGTTGTTCATATATTTAGAAGATATTATCTCCATATCCATGTCCGAATATATGTCAAATATAAATGTCGGACACAAGTACTTTAAAGAAAATGAGGAGTCCTTGTAACATTAGACTACAAATTCTAATAACTGGCATTGATGGCCATCCCGTGTTATTGCAGTTATTATCATAGTTCAGCGAGAGATGAAGCATTAGAGATCTCCAAGGCATAATCCAACTGATAGGAAGGGAATCGAGACAGGTGACCTTAACGTAAGAGAAGATTCAGAGTAATGAGATTTGAAGGTATGTTCATCAGAGTATCATTAAGATTCCTTACCTGCATTCCGGTTACTGACTTTAGGACTCCCCATATAACATGCTTCTTAACTCGAGAGAACAATCTCCTCCAAGTCCCAGTGAACTCGACTCGGTGAAATGTATCCATCAGCAACTTGAGATCATTTACGACGAATCTGGACCCTTCGTACGTAAGTAGTAGCTCGACCTAATGCAGAACAACAGAAGCATATGACAATAGAGAAACCAAATAATGGCAATATAAAACAATAGATAACCAATTAAAATTAGCTGAAACCAACCTGACTGATCTTGATATTGTGAAATTCCATCATTTTCTGAGGCCTAGATTTTTTCTCTTCATTGGCTTTTCCAACCTTCTTATCTTCCTGAGAAGATCGACTGCCAGTCTTAACAGATTTTGTATCTTTCGTTTTATTTTTCGAGGATTCATCTTGTTGCTCAACGGGATCAAGTGACCCACTTTTCATGATGCTGGAGGAGTGAGCCTGTAGGACAAGTTCATTAGCCACTGATTCCGCAACAGTATCTTCCCATGTCCTATCAAAGGAAGATGTTCTCCTCAACTCAGGGCCAGAACCGGAAACAACATTTGATTTTATGTCTGGCAACTTTGATGCCTGCATGTGGGTTCCAAAAAGAGGTTATGAAAATTATATAGAAATATAAAGATCCAAAGCCTATATCGGAATCAGTAAGTTTCCAAGATACAAGTTATGGAGACATAAGGATGCTCACTTGCGGAGAATCAACAGGAACGGGCTGATCGGCAATGGACGCACTTGGTTTTGATGATGCCTCAGATTCCTTTGTTGTTTGGCTGCCCGATGCAGAAGCATCGCCCTTCTTTACACGTTTCGCACCGGCTGTTGTGGAGACCTTCCAAACTTCCTGCATCTCCAAAGTTCCAAAGAAGGACAATCACCAATTTGCAGTAAAAATTTGCTTACAGATTCAAAGATCTGAAAAGCCGAAAACTAACTTTCCGTCTTTGGGAATCTTGTTCTTCTACTGGGAAGAAATACCCCCACACCATTCTGTACATCGTCTCCGTCAAATGAATCTTAAGGGGATATATATCTACCTATAGCACAAAAGAAATAGCTTGTCTCAACTTTTTCTTAAGAGTAGTTCATCAATGTCACCAATGCCAAAAAATACGACAAAAGGTGCTTTATTTGTAATGCAACTTGCTTGCTAGTCATACATTATCTCAACTGTACGCTAAGCACTAAGGAGATAATCATGCGCATCAGAAAAGCATAACATTTACCATATTTTCTCCGCAAAGAATTCTAATTTATCTATGGTGTATAGACATTTGGATGCACATGAACAATCTAATCGAAGTTCAAATGAGGAAGTGGGTCCAGATAGAAGCTATATTGCTTTGACCCTTCATTCTTCTCAAAGTACGCGTGTCCGACACATATTTAGACATGGGTATAGGAATATAATCTTCCAAGAATCCTCCAAATACATGGAAAAACTCGGAAAAATTGAAAATACTAGTGTTGGTCACAAACCCGTATCCAACACTCACAGCCGAGTGCAAGTAACATAGGATAGAACAAACATATGAACCAGATCATTGGTTAAATCGACTTACAACCAGTGAACTCATGCAGAACTGGGAGATTTATTAAAGCTAATAATGGTTTCATATGTTGGGTATTAAAGTCATTCTACATACTAAGAACACTCACACACATAAACAATGACTTCGAAAGAAAAGGAAAATGAAAAGTGAATTTTACCTGAAAAAGCTCCAAGACAGAGTTTCCATCCTTTGGAACTCCCTGCTTTGCGTCAACACGAAGCATGACTTTTCTGCAACCAGGAAAGTTGATATCATGATTTTCTAAAGAATTATTACCACAAGCTGAGGTATCTAATCCAAAATCTTTACATGGATATTTCAAGAGGAAATTTTATCAGAGAAAATAATCCCTGCTCCCCCACACAACACAGTAAAAACTACCAGTATTGGCATAACTTCTGCAAGCCAGTTTACAAATAAATTTTTCTTTAAGAAGATGATAATGTCCATAAGCAAGTTTCCAATAGCAGAAGTGACTAAACCGGCGGACCATAAGATAGAAATAAATAAAGGTGTAGGTTTTTTTGGCATAGAAGGACCAAATTAAGCATTAAAGCATGGGAATTGAGGAGGCTGAGATGAAGCATGCAGTCAATATAACTATAAACCTAAAAAAGGGAAAAAATTAAATTCATGAAAGTAGTCACAGATTATAATCAGAACACATAAAGGCATGACTAAAGCAAAATAGTAAGGAAAAAATATGTACTTTCCCCATTCTGGAGGAGGATTCCAAGCTGATAAAAGTGTATCGGACTTGGCATTAGGCAGGCAGTTTTTCACAACAAGATGCTTAGTTGTAAACTTAGCAACACCAACGTCTTTGTAATCGCGGTCAAAATCATAAATCTGCATGAACAGGAGAGTAAAAACTGTGAGATACCATCCTCAAAAGCAAATATTATTTAAGTGCAATTCCTTATGGAATTTAAAACTCAATTAAACCATAATTAAAAAACAAAATAACAACGAAGCCAAAATTTCAAATTAAAACAGAGCAATGGAAAGAAAAACCAATATTGATATCTCAATGTTAATCAAAGGTGCAAGGCTCAGAAATAGCACATGCCAAAGAGAAGCAAGGCACTAATTTCTAAAATAAGTAATCAATCTAAAAACAAAAACATTGTCTTCAATAAGTTTTATAAGCTTCAAATATTTAGCTTTGTCAATACAGGTTAAAAAGTTGAATCCAATCATGTTCTAATGTATTCCAAATGTCGATAATATTTGGCCCAACTAAAAGTCCTCATCAAACTCAAGCTCTAAGTTTCCTTCGTACCTATCTTCAACAAGATATAAATTATATTTTCATTCTTTTCTTATTCCTGTAAAAGATACATGAATTACCTCACTGATCAAATAAAATTGAAAATAAGAGGGTAATTTTCTAAGTAGTGCCTTTTGCCTTTATAGATCTCCAGTTATCTACCTAGGCACATAAAAACAAGTCCCATAGTTCAAATAAAATAAATCGTATTTTGTTTGTTTTATCAGTTCTTTCTTGAATTGCTTCACTATTGTTAAGGAGTTTCTCCACAACTTTTTTTTTTTTTTTTTTTCAAGAAAAAAGCTGTATATTGGTTTCTGCAATATTGATGATACATAGATAGAGTACCTATCTATACCTTTTTCAGTGAAAAATTTTACAATAAAATATAATTTACAGATTAATCAAATATTTCTTCTTTTCAATATTTGCCAATATCTTTTTGATGATTCCAGTATTATCCTGATAACTTATTTTGTTTGATATATTTATTTCTTGAATAAAGACACCTGACATGGAGAGGTGCAAGGAGCTGTTGTTTTAATAAATTCTTGCTTGCTAAATTTGCAAGGAGAGGTTTGCTCCAAGCCTTTGTGCCTAAGCACATAGTTTGACTACACTGATTGGCCCTAATCACTATTAGTTCAGGAAAACTCGTCTATTTGGAAATACAAACTCCATAAATAGATAAAGAAAGATATCATTTGATACTTGTCTAGCATAAGCATAAAGCAAACAAACTTGTTATCATTTTCGGGAACTTACCATGTCATATATCTCTACCTCAGAAAATGGTTTACCATCAACAAGCATGCTCCATCCAACTTTGTTAATTTGCACAGAAACTCGCATGGCACAGGATGGACTTTTGTTCTTTTCTTTCTCCATTAGCCGTTGCTGAGCTGCTTTCTGCAAAGCAACCCGTAAGGATAGAGATGCTTCCTTCCTACATTTTTTTGCGTTAATAAGTTCTCTCTTCAGTCCTTGCACCTACAAAAATCAAGTTCATATTGCTTCAAATCTATTGTGTACAAAAGAATAAAAATCAATCCACATTGTACCTTAGAAGACCAATAAACAAATAGGCATAAGGAATCTTAGAAGCCCAAGCACAAAATCCATGCCCAGAATCTAATGAATCCATTAATAACATTGTAACAAAAAGTACAGATAACAGGGGATACAGTCAAAAAACAGAAAAGAGAGCCTGCAATATTTACAGCAACTCCAAAATGTCTTAACAAGGTCCGCTCTTATCCCATAGTCAGCTTCTGCAACTCAACAAACATCTTTTTAAGGTCCCAAGTGCATTTTTAAAGAAATGCCAGATTCTCAAAATTATTTAAATCAGGGTCACCTTTTTTAGATTTGATGATTCTATACATGTAGTTGGAGTATCTTCCGAAATTCAGAAAGTTATACTGACAAAATAATAGCCCAACAAAGGATAGTAGATGAGAAAACACCTTAAAGATTGGTTCTGGCAGGAAAGGTATGCCAAGAAGGAGCTGAAAATTCAGCCTTAACCAGTAAGATAGCCTGCATCTTACTAAAACTCCATATCATTATTAATTACTTTAAACAATCACTGCATTCACTGCAGAAAGAAATCATAGGACATGTTTCGAGGAAGAAGGATCATGAGAGATTGTCCCAGACAAAATGAAGTAGGAATCAAGCATACGTACTAAATTCCTTGACCTATCAATGCTTCAAATCACTCTCTTTCACATCACATGTGACAATGGAGTTGACAAAGTGAAACACAGGAAAGTTCAGCTCTCCACTTTTGTTATATGAATTGGCTTATACTATAGGCCCCCTAACAATGTTAACCTTTCAAATTTTGAGAGAATAAGTCCGCAAACATGGAAACTTGTTATTTAGAGATTGTTGACAAGGTTCACTTTCTTACCAGAATAGATCTTCCACCATTTACCATCCACCAATCACCTTCTTTTTCGAGATGGTCTCCTGAAGTATCACAATGAAGAGATAACTTCTTAATGTCATTGAGTAGCAACTTATGCTCCCATTCTTTCTGCTCAAGGGTGATTTTGGCAAGATCTACCTCTTCAACACCATCAGGAACCAATACATCTGCTTCCTCCCCTACATCTTCATCATCATCTCCAGGACAAGAGAGACAACTTTTTCTCGGCCTGAATTAAATATGTTACTTGCATTAATTTGGAAGAATACAACAAAATTAAATACAAAAATAGTCTTCTTTTGCTGAGATAATGCAACTGCTTTAAGTAATTAATATGATAAATGTTGAAGAATGGATTACATTTCAAAATATCGGCATTAAGACTATTAGTTAACAAGCATAAAGCAACTTTGAGTGATATATTATTAGCAATATTAAACACAAGAAATATCTTTATTGTCTTTAAGATAGTTCAGAAGGAGGCCTGGTAAGGCTATGAAAACTGAGCTGCTGGCCATCTTTATACTCTGTCTAAGTAACCAAAAAAAAAAGGGTTTAATTTATCATTTAAACACAAGCAGGAAAGGAAGTAGGGTAGCATTCAGCCAGCCTAACCCTAGGAAAACAAACTCTTTACACATACTTTTTAAACAAAATGATGGCCAGCCGTGGTCAAGCTGATCTTGTCATGCTAAATCTAACATTTGGATTTGGATGCATCAAGGGTGTTCTGCGCACCGGATCATGGGTAGGACAAGGCCCCACTTTTACAGGTGGAAAAAAATGTTGTCTACTTAGAAACACTATTACAATAATATCCATTCGCTGAATCTTGTTGTTTAAAAAAAAATAGAGAAACAAAGTTCCCTTTTTTTTTTAGTCCATTTGCCAACAATAGATCCAATTCCAACAAGGCCAAAGTACATAATCATGCAAAACTCTTACAGTTAATAATAACACAGCTATAATTTCATAAAAGAGACATTGTTCTTAGAAAAAAGTTCGAAGAAACAAAAGGGAAATAGCTGGGGCATGTACTCACTTGGGAACCCGAGCAAAGAGAAGGTTGGTTAATACATCCAGCATAACCTGAAATTGACGAGATGTCATGGAAGCTGTTATGTTGTCAGAGTTAAAGGTGAGTTCCTTTAATGGCTTCACCTGCAACATGGTGAAAAAGAAAATGCAAATTTAATATAGGAGAAGTGTAGTGCTCAATAAAACTCCCCAGCAGTGAAGCCACTGACTACAATAGATAACAACTTCAGACTATATGTTGTTCTCTCAACAATCTAGGCTCCCTTTTAAAATTTCAACAAGCTGGACTTTCTACACCGTGCATTAAACAAATAGAACTCCCCTATTATTTCCCCTCATTATCTTCATTTTTTTAAAGTTCACCTTTGTCTTTTCTTCATGACAGATTCAGTTTTACTACTTTTTATTATTAAAATACATTTCTTCTTCCGTATAATCAAAGTGCCAAATACTTAGACACAGGCATCTTTGCAAAAACAAATAACATGAAAATTCACATTACCTTCAAGTCTGGGGTTCCACCTTTATGCCTGGTGTGTTGGAAGTACATGTCACAAGGCATGAACACCCTTTCAAGTAAAGCACCAGTACGCTTGACCTTTGGAGAACTTTTACGAATTTTAGGAAGCCACTGTACTCCAGCCCCAGGATCCACATCAGTAGGTGCAACATGAGCCTGCACATGCTCCAGCATCACAGAAAACTCCATGCGTTTCAATGTCATGTCATGCCCACCTTCGGGAATATGAACATTTCCAGTAACAAGTGCTTTCTCAATCATCTCATGGCCAACATGAAGAACTGAATGAAAAGATCGGGCTAAAACACGACCGCTAACAGCAGCGAGAAGAAATCTACCCTGATAGGCATGAAGATGTAATTTTACTAAAAACATGAATAACATAAGATGATGACCATCAACAAATCACTAAGAAGAGCGACACAAGAGAAAAAAATCCATACAGATCAGAGAACTGTAAGACCTCCCTCACATATCGCTGGTAAACTCGAGCAACGATTTCATGAGTATATTAAAAGCTCTGAATATTTGCAGTGACAAATTACTCTTATACGCATTATGAAGAATGAACAAGCTTATAAGATGCAAAAATGTCACAACTCACATTGGCTTCTTCAGAGTGAAGATTGAATTGAGGCTCAATGACATTCACCATAAAATGAAGAGTCCCCTCCTCTTCGGAATCATCAACCTTTTCATCTTTTGCTAGTGCTACAGTAAAACATACATGTCTCAGCTGGAACCTTTGGAAGTAAAATAATCAAGTTTGTGCAATTTAGCAACTTGTGGATAATAGTAACAAAAAATTAGTCTTTGATGAATCTAACATCCATGGCAGTTGGCCAATGAATTCAGAAATAAAAAATCTCACTAGCATTATATGGAATATATGCATCTCAAACTAATGAGCCAAAACCAAAATTTCAATGTAAGCTTGAGACATACCTGCAGCAGTAGGAGAATTTTCCACCTCAACTGCATTTGATAGAGGTGTATCTAATCCTGATGTCTCCACATGTTGAGAAGGGGAAGGCGCAGCTTGGTTGGTAGAAGGGGACTTCGGAGCATCCTCTTGAGGCATTTCAGGTTCACCAAGTTTCTGGTTCTCCTCAAGTAACTTCCTCTGTGCATATTGCCGAGAAGGAGAAGGCTTTTGAGGTTCAAATGCTTTGGATAATCCACCAACGAACGACCACACAGCATTTCTGTTCTCTATGGTCCACAACAGTTTAAGGCCGTAAACAAAAATACGCTGACAATTGTCAGCTATAACCACATTGTATCCATCGTCATCACTATGATCAGACTGTGCATGCTCATCACTCTCACTCCCTTTCTCAAATCCAGATTTGACATGTGCCATTTCGAGATTTTTTCTCCCAGCCTCTTGCCATGCCAATAAGCTTGCAGGATCAGCCTTTGGGGCCTGCCTCCTGATGGTAAAATAGTCAGATGACAACAAAAATCCTTCATCACAATGCTTCTCGGTACAACCACTTATACAATTACTTTTTTCACTAGGAACTTGCTCCATGGATGCAGACTGAGAAGTTTGAACTACTTTTGTGACACTAGTGCAATCTTCTTTGTTTAAAAAAGCTTTCAGCTTATGAAGGTCAAGCCCCAGGTACACAAGATCAAGAGGATCGCGCTTGCATTCAAAAGTATATTTTTGCTTACCCCTGCTTGAACAGATTTCAAATCTAAGCTTTGTTGTACTAAATGTCAGTCCTTTTGCTGGATCATCATCATCTAATGCCATATACTTTATGCAAGTAGGTGTAACATCTAAACGGAGCATAAATTCTGTCATCACCCTGTCTAATGACAGGTTTCCCGATCTAGGAATTCTTGGAACTCCAAAACGAGGCCACCGAGAAAACATACGCAATTTGTGAGGGGGAATATTGTTCAAATTCGAGAACTTAACAATCCAAGCTAGATCATGCGCACTGACATTCACTGTTGGTGAAGCAACCGAAATATTTTCAGCCTTACAACATGCCCCATTTACAGTTCCATCCAGAACAGTGCAATCAGACGCTGAGGCAGATATGGATTGTTTGTCCAACGGGGGAAGGAGGGGTTTAAGAGAAAAGCTCCAAGAGAGGGAAAGAGCAGTAGATCTGAAAGGATCAAATACTTTCTCCCGAGGCTTCCCTTCCATAGGAAGTGCAAACAAGTAATGGTTCATGGGATTACCAGACTCGCAGCCCCAATCCATTAAAACCTCAATGCTAAAGACGGGAGCTTCAAGGAAAGCGCCAGATACACCAGTAGGAAGTTTTAAGCTGCGACTATTTACCAAACTCTCCAAACTGCTCAAGAAAATTTTAAAATCCTTTACACAAGCATAAACACGGCCATCTGATTGCCGTATCTCCATAGAACCAGAAACAATTTGAAGTTTGTCAAGCTTTTCATAAGGATCAGTAGATGCAAGAATGTTCCATTTAGTTTCAGAAAAGAATAAAGTGATATTTCCATGGATGTAATTTCTCATGTCATCCCACCACGGTAAGCTCCGCTCCTTTTTTGGCGGCTGCAGAAGACCAGGACTCCTATTGCTTAAATTAGCCCTACGAAGCGCCACGGTGAAAGCATAGCTTATATCAGCAAAAACTGGTTCATATCCCACCCCAAAGGACACTTCTGCATTTTTAAAATGTAAACACAAATCTGAATATGTTTTCATCGGTGGAGTTGTACCACTGGCTGAACGAAGCATGCAGACCTTTCTCCACTTCCCAATGAAGACATCATGGGAAATTTGAGGCTGAAAACATGTTGCCTAAAATTCAAAAATTATAATTTCAATCAGAGTAAGATCAGCAACCTCCACCCTCCATCTTTGTCCAAAAAGGAGATATATATATATATATATATATATATATATAAAGAGTTTCAAATATAACCATCTTTGCATTTAGAATGGGACAAGAGGAAAAAGGAGAAAGGGGTTAGCTTAGGAGATTACCTGCTGTGCTAGCACAACACGGCCTTCACATCTACCAGAAATTGCAGAAAAAAGAGGAAATGTATAGTTTCTTAACTGAACAGCTAGACTCCCAGTGTTTAAGAGAATATTACTCCCATACAGACGGGAAAACGGTATATTACTTTCACGACATACAGGATCAAGCTGCTTTAGAACCTCTATCATCCCATCATTTCCACCATCAATCCTCGTCAAGGTCACATCTAACTCAGTAGCTGAAACAAAAAGAACAGAAGTTCTAGCATTGCTTGGCTTAAAACCAGCCTGAAAACCTTCCCTACAGTTACCAGAGCCTTCTGCTGGTTTTAGCTTCTGACATGCCAAGTAATAGGATTGAAAAGACTGTCTATATATCTCTTCTTGCATTTTTTGGATTGCTGAAGGATCTTGCACGTCAATCTCTGCTCCATTATAGTGGATCCTTCTTTCGCAAGAAGAATCATTAGTTTCAGCAGTTTTAGGAGACTGATTGGCCAAAATATAATCATTAAGAAATTCCAACCTAACAGCTAACTCAAAGGCCTCATTCTTCATTAGCTGATAGTGCTCATCAAGCCAACCCTGGATTGGTTCTTCCTCAATATCAGCAGTCAGCTTGCGAATGCAGAACTTCACACATCCAAATTTTGTTGAACTAGACTTTTTAGGTTTCGAGCTATCTTTCTTCACGGGAAAAATTAGCTGAGTTTTCGCAGAAGTTATAAGCTTCAAAGCTCGCAACATCTCTTCAACGGCATCATCAATGGCACGCAACTCCAGCCTGAAAGGCATGCAAATATGAATAGCAAGTGCTTGAATCACCCAATCCCACACAGTGGCAACCGATACTTTTGCATCAGAAGAGCTAGAAGCATTGGGAATACGGGAAATTTGCATTCGGCCACTTTTGAAAACCCGGGCTCCATTGAAACTAAGCATCAGTCCTTCAAGAAGTACTCCTATGCGGGCATTCTCAGAGAAAATTGACTGAAGCTGCACAAATGCATCAACTCCGTCTCCAACTTCAGCAGATATACTCAGCATCTCTACATCAACAGCAAAAATAGATTCTTTTTTCTTTGTTTTGTCAAGATGACCTGATTCCCCCACATTGACGTCTTGCATCTGCTCAACATCTTGTCCACTGGAGACATTATCTATGTGTTCATTAACAAGTCCCTTGACCTTCTGATTGTGAACCAGAGCTTTTAGTTGCAAACCAAGTTCAAACAAAGACAGATGCACATCAGGTTCCCATACGATGGAGATATCAGTAGCACTGAACAGAGAGCAAACAGCTATCTCCTTAAGGCCAGCAGAGCGTCGTACAAATTTTACATTCTGCATATCAAATAATGCAACTTTTGTGTCTGGTTTATCTTCTGCAACATGTTCCTGATAGATGGATCTGGCTCTTTCAAGCTCGACCTGTGTGGATTGTTTCTCCTTGTTCACACACACGCTAAAGTGAAAGATGTCAAGCAGAAGAGAGTATTTCAATTTTGTGCATTGATCAGAAATTGTGGACATTATATTTGCAATACGTGGTGTACCATCAGCTGAAACACTAATAACAACTCGACCACCTTGAGATCCATAATTTACATGCTTGGGATCTGCCACAACCATGTTTTCCAAGCAAGTGTTGCTACAAAAACTAACTGAACAATGTTCAAGATTAAATTTTAAAAGTCGAGTGCCCTTCCCTGATGGTTTTGATGAATGCCCAGCCCGGCTCTGTGTTGCTTTCTTACCAGCAGATAAAGTTTTGAAGAGTGCTTGAAAGGACATAGCTGTTACTATAAGTGATTCAGCACGTTTAAACGTGAAATAAATGCCCATTCCAGTCACATCAGCAGAAAGAACTAATTTACATCTAGAGCCATCATCTTCAGATGATTCCGTGTCCTTTTTACCCCAACCTAAACTAACCTTTGCTATATGCAGTAAGGAACCTGAATTTGATTCCACAGTGAAAAGGCTTTCTCTCAAGCATTCTTGATATTCATCTGCCATACGCAAATTCAGCTCACCAAGTTCCATGTGTATTGTGGTTCCTGTATTTGAAATGTTGTTAGCAAATACATGTGATGACTGTGAGCAGCCCTGCATTGGAAATAGAAATTAAAATTGGTGTCAGTCATTGCTTTATTCCAAAAGGCAAACACAATCAATCATACGAAGTAAGTAATGACAACCAAAAAAAAAAAAAAAGGACCTAACAAACGCAGAATCCAAATAGAATATCGCGTTACTCAGGAAAGCAAATTTATTATAAATGGGACTAGAGATGGAATTCAGATATTCTACATCCAAATATATAAAAAAGAAACTTTTTAAGTCTGCAAAACCATCATAAACATACAAGCATTTTGGATAAACTCTTTAATTTTCCTTTGGGTGGCCCAATGAGCAACCTGTTCGTATTCAAAGTTTGTTAAACAGTTAAATTAGGATTCTTCTTTTGGCAATACACTGATTGTGAATGGAGCTAATTTTTTGTAAAAATAGAATACTTTTATAATATAGACTCCCATCATGGTTCCCACCACCTAATAGCAAAAATATTGGCTTGACAACACTACCTAGAACAAAAATGCACTTGATTATGCATCAGAAATAATGTGCTGGTAGAATAATTCACATGCTTGGCATGAGTATCTGGCAAAACAATTTTAGTTGGAGAAGATAAACTGAAACTAAACTAACTAGGAAATAAAGAACTCTCTTGCACATATAAATCCTACAATACCAACCATGGTCTGGCAGAAAAAGATAACTAGCAGATTATGCACCCACAGGTGTAAAATCCAGTGCTGTATACAACAGCATAAGCTGCAAGATGAAGGCACAGCAATTTTCCAGATACCTAATATAAAAAAGATAAAGCATGTTGCTTACATGATACAGCGGCACATCATCGATACTATAAAGCACAACTGTCATCTCAGGGGCTGAGGCAGTACATGTCCACATGATGGCTTTGGATTCTGTTGATTGTGGCTTCTTAATAGTAGAAGTTTCCTCTTGAAGAACCATTCCTTTCTTTTTGGAGGATTGCAACCTTAACAATGGCTTTAATCTACTTATTATTATGATGCACCGAGTCCCTCCAAGCTTAACATCAATTTCAGCTCTAACAGGTGAGATTGGCTGAAAAGCAGCATTAAAAAGAATAAGCCCAACACGATAAATTATAAATGTGGCACCCACACTATGTTTAATAAGTCCATACGTTTCTAAAGATATACTGGTAGCGCAAAAGCTAAATAAACTGGTAGTATAGAAATGAAAGGGGAAAATGGCTTCCTTACTCCCAAACAAAAAAGGGGGTGACAATAATCAGCCTTCGAACCAGGCAACTAATCAGATAACATATACGTAAACAAAAGACAGAGAACAGGCTAAGTAAAAAATTAACACCGAAGAGTAAATTTACCTCCTTTTCAATCAGATAGAAAACCTACTACTTATCTCCATCATTAAAGAAGGACCACAATAAAAGCAGTCGACCTTGTTATAGCCACCCAAATTAAAAATGGAATGAATAGAATAAGGAAACTAGAGAAGTCGGAATTGCTACTAAAGGTAACTCTATTACCTAGTTTGCTTTTTCAATTGCCTAGATGATCTTCACGAACCACAAGCCAACTAGTTCAACCAGCTGAATTGGTGAACCATTCACCAATCTGGGAAATTTGACTCCCTGAACCATAGCTGGTGTAAAATGGTCAAAACGAGTTCCAGTCTGGGAAACTGCAAAGATTTTTTTCTTCTAAAAAAGTTGCCTGCCCGAGAATTATTGGTTTTCATTTTATAAAGTCATTACCTTTTAAAGGCAGGTCGAGTTGGAGTCATATTCAGCTATATTATCTAAACTTGGGTTAAAGTGTTGGATAAGGGTATGTGTTTGACACAAGTATATTTTTCTAAGTTTTTTCGATATATCTAGAGATACTCCCACATCCATACCCAAATGTGTTAGACAAAGGTATTGGACATGGGTATTTTAGGGAAAATGAAGAGTCTCGGTAAAATGATATTTATTTATCTTTTCCCAGTGGGTATGAAACAGATGCTAAAAATTGTAAAAAACTACAGCCAGGTTAAATTGGTTCAGGATTAGGCAAAAATTTTTTATTTTCTATTTGGGTAAGGATAAGCAAACAAACTTCGGAATATACAACAAATCACCAATGCAAGGTCTAGGCATCCAAATAGAAATGATTCAACTGCCAACCCAAATTAAATCCCTCAAAAGAGCATAACAGAATATAAGCTGTTATTCATTTTCTGTCGAGCTACAATGCTAGACATATGACCCACATAAAATGCTGATGCCATGTCAGGTCCAAGAATTTCAGATTTGACAACTAAAAAAAATAGTTTCTGAATTCATACTCATATGAGATCACATGGTAAAAGACAGAAAGCAAAGTCACAATAGAATAAGTGGAAACTTGATGACAGCATTTTGTTGTCAAAATATAGTTTTACCTGTTGAATAACACAGGCAAAGTGTAGCAACTTGACAAAAAGACCAACCTGCCATGATTTCATAGGACTCACCTGTATCGGAATGTAGACAAAAGAGACAACACGAAGTTTCATTATCTCCAATACAGAAGAGCCAGATTCTCTAAGAAGCTGAGATAGAGAGAAAAAAAAAAAAACCAATGTCAACAATAGGCCAAGATGCAAGATTATAGTTAAATTACAACAAAGAGAGCTGCAAAATCAATATAAATGGCTATACATGTATCTCACTGAAATCCAATTGAACATCAAGGCGTGTACTCTCCCCTAACTCTTCAGTTGATCGTGATTTGACGCTTTTCAATTGAATGCCCACGATGTTATTTTTAACAACAATATCATGTTCCCGATGCACAAACTTGACATCTAGTTTTGGTAAGTTGAAGCAAATCTGTCTCAGAAAACAAACAAGTGAATGAATAAATAAAATAACCTTACAATTGCATTCAAATAACTTGAGGCATTCTCATCTTCTTCAATAACTTAGCGTCATCTCTAAGCTACACATTTTAATTCCCAGTTCTCACTATTCGACACAAGGCAATATGGCTTCAACAAACCAAAAATTATCATCTTTTGAAGGGTTTGGAATCCCAATAATTCCCCTCTCAATCAGAAGTCTTATTTTATTTCTTTCATTCTTGGCTTCCTTGTTACCTCTGCGAGCTGGCAGCCTATTCTTAAGCTCACCAACACTAAACCAAAGCAGTTATTCCAA